>OY735203.1:42620607-42915607 GCA_963457665.1 Thysanoteuthis rhombus | reverse complement strand
TATTTATAGAAAAGTACGTTTGAAAACGGCAGTAATGGTGGGGAGACTGTTGGAGCTTTTGAGGAGATTGGTGTCACTTGATTCCGAGTGTTAATACTGGTTAAAAATTTATAACAGCAATAACAGCAACAACGTATTAATAATCATATACTCAACCTTAAATTCTAGTTGTGCATTTTACACATTTTCTGCCACATAATTTTCTGAAAAATATCATTTTGTTTTCTCTAATATAGAGACATTTCAAAACCCGAAATAATTTTTTTCAGTTCAGTATCCTGTGCATTAATCTAATAGAGTGGCGAAGTCTGACGTCACAGTATACACTTGGTTCCAGATGGTATTGAAAGAACATAGGAAAAATCATGCTTTTTTTTCTTTCTTCGCCGATTTCATTATTTTGATTGAAATTTTGGATAGTTTGTAAGTGCAGGATAGCCAGTTTTTACTGTATAAAAAATTGATGAGTTTTTAATTCGTTTTTTCCCACTGGAGGTTTGAGCAGACAATGTTAAGACTTATCAAAAACCGAAGTCAGAGTAATTTGATAATCAAATTAGTATATCCAGGACCTAGAACTCAGAGACTTTGATTTTTTACCATGAAATTAAGAAATAAACCGATTTCAATGAGAGTTTTAGTATTTATTTTTCATTTGATTTCGTTGAAAGGGTATTTTGCAAGGAAAACGTATGAAAATGCTTTAGAAGTCAATCTTTCAGCGTGGTACTAATGGCGTTTCCATCAGCCATTTTAACCATTGGCGATATTTGTTACTGAAAATCACGTGTCAACTTTAAATCAAATAAGAACAAACTCAATACATTTGTTATATATATATATATATATATATATATATATATATATATATATATATATATATATATCACAAAATACATTTTCAACAAAATTGATTGAAAAATAAATACTAAAAAATTCTTATTGAAATCGACTTGTTTTTTTTTAAATGAATAGTAAAAATTCACTCTTTGAACCCTGGACTCTGGATATGCAAACTTGACTGTCAAATTACACCAGCCCCAGTTTTAAAAAATGTCAAAACATTGTCTGCTCGAACCTCCGAAGTGGAAAGAAAAAAATCGATGAAATAAAATTTTTAGTAAAGTATAGAATAGCCGTTCTATACTTACAAACTATGGAAAATTTCAGTTGAATCAATGAAAAAATCGTCGAAAAGAAGTGTGACTTTTCCAATATTATTTCAATACATCCTGGAACTGATGCTCACTGATGACGTAACCACTTTGCCACTCTTTGGAAGTTTGGTTGAAGAAGAAACATATTCAATTTCCAGGATTGAAAAATATTTTTCTTTTCACACACAAAAAAAAACATTATAAAATGGTACGAAAAATCGAGTAGAAACAAATAAGTAGAAAAAAAAGAGTCTGCCGTACACAAAATGCGAGTTTTGAAATCGTCCCAAGACAACTGGGGCGAGGTGAAAGCAAACATTCAGTATGAACCGTCATTTTTATCGAGAGAGAGAGAGAGAGAGAGAGAGAGAGAGAGAGAGTTTGCATTGTAAATGGTTCGATCCTCACTAGCAACCCTTCACTTGTGAACCTGTGCCAGACTAAATTGAGCTTAGTAAATAACTAATAATCAGCAGTTGAGAATGAATTTCCTTCATTTTTTATTCATCGAATAAACATTTGTCTCTGTTGGTGCACATCTGCTTGTTATGTTGAGGGTTTATTTAAAGAACAGCACTTCTTGTGATCTGTCGAGTGATTAAGATGGGTGCCTATTTTCAACTGACTTCAGTGGTCAGTGTTCGAACCCCGGGAAGAAACGAGAAGAAAAAAAGCCAAAATTTCAAATGCAAATTTTTTAGCCAGGCGGGCACTCCAGATTTTGAGGATTGGCGCAATATAATCCTTTCACTTCGTTCCCTTCCTTATATAGCCTGGTGCTATACTAAGCTTAAATACAAAAATGACGCGTCTGTATATGATTGCGTAAAAAATGTTTCAAATTTACCATGTTGAAATCAGTCCAAATGTATGAAAATGCCTTTATTCACAGAAAAGTGCTTGGACTGAGAAAAACTGATTTTAAGGTAATTTTATAGAAAATATAAGTTTGAAAAATTAAATTATCTTAAATTGAATTATTTAAACAGTTGGAAGCACCCAGGTAGCGCGTACCTCTGCCGACACTATTGCCTCTAAAAACTGAATGAAAATCAGTTAAATATGATTACGAATTTGTGGATGTAATCGAAAAAAAATACTGGGTTGGTCTAAAATTCAATCAATTCTTCCTCAGCGCATTGCTCATCCTTCCACAAATTATTCTATTTATTGAGAACTATTAGACATATTGTATGGACGTATAGACGGACGAGAGGATTGACCGATTCAAGGGGAGATATTGTGTTGACAAACATGAGTGGATATATGAATGTATGAAAGAAATGAAAGAAAATCTCTCGATCGAGGATAAAAATCCTGGACTCGCTCCCGAATTTAACTATTTCTCCCTTACTCCATGGCATCACAGAAAAAAAAAGAAAAGATACCGAATCCACCTTAAAATTTAGTCACTCCTTCCAAAGCTCACAGCCCAAACTTTTGGAGATATATTGAATGGACTAACAGACAAACGAACACAAGGATATACAAATGAATCCAAATATTTCTTCCATTTTCTTTGGCGAAGGTAAATAAGTTTACAAACGTGTTCCACTGTATATACTCATATAAACAGATTGATTGACATTTATTTTTTCTTGAAAAATACCATCACTCGTTTCTCTTTCACTCTTAAATCTAAAACAAGCCTGAAGGACCGGAAGGTTCTATTAGAAATATTTTTGTTGTCCCGTGTTTCATTTGTAGAAAGCAGGATAAAAAAAGGGGGGGGGGGGACCGTTTTATTTTCCAAACTCTCTGCATCGCCGGCAAAATCTTTTCCAAGCAAACAGAAACGCACACCTTGTTCAAGTGCAGTTCAAACATCAACAACAACTGAAGTCCCTCTGTAATGTGGGTGTGTTATGTGTCTGTTTGTTCGGTCTGATATCAAGCTTTTATGAGAAGTAAAAGAGGTGTCGGTCGGCGTTCAATTAGAACGACTTTTCATTGTGACAAAATAAAATAAAAATTGGAGATCAGTGAATCAATAACTAAGTTCTAAGAAGAGGCGTAGCTAGAGGGGGACAGAAGGGGGCAGTCCCCCCTGGTGCAGGTGTGAAGGGGCACAAAATTTCTCTCTGAATCATAATGCCTGTTAATTAATAATTATGCCCCTACCCAGGATATAACGCCATGGCCTTCGGGCGCTATCTTCGTCCTCGGGTGCTGTGGGTCCTTGCTATGCTGCTATTTCGAAGAGTTAGAACGGAAGCCATGAGTTTCCAACTCCTACTTAAGAAAAACCCCAACAAACTCTCACCCTTATTCCCTAATTGTTGATGTCGGGACCAACCACCTTTAGATGAGAAGATTTTTAATCGAGGCATCGTTTAAGTTTTTCGGAGGAAATTTTCATCCTCTTTGTAACTTACCTGATTAAAATATTTGTATGAGACCAGCCATATTAATCATTTCTAAGATTTCGAAAATAATTCAGTAAAAAAATTGAATGAATAATTAAATTGTATTTGGCAAATTAATACCTCAACTGTGTGTATCTACAGCTCTCTCTCTTTTTCTCTTACATAAACTGAGTATGTTAACTGTACTTACAAAAACTAACCAGGTTTGTCTCTATGAAAGAGTATATACATGTGTGCCTTCCTTTGAGAATAAGAGTTGAGTATTTATCGAAAAAGTGTATTGAAGGAGAGTTTTAAAGTACATTTTATGTTACTTATGTACATCTGTATTTATAAGTGCAGGGTGTCTCACCGCCGACCTGTCAGTCTGTCAAGCTATAAAAACCTCCTAAACATCAGTCCCACTGGATTTTCCATGCATACTAAATCGACCCAGGGGAAAATTTTTAAGTAATTTTTCTTTTTAGATAATTAAAAAATATGATTTAGAGGGAGGGTTCTATTTACAAGGTATTATGATACTGAACTAGGCGCTGTTAAATATACATGTATGAATTTGCTGAAAAAAAAAAGAAAAAGAAAGACAATCTGCACACCGAGGGTAAAACATCTTTTTCCACCGTATTATGAAATACAGTTAATCCTTTCGCACACCATATATACATTTACACACTTTCCCCCTTTTTTATATGTTTATAGAGAATTCTTCAAGGGATTAAAAGTGAATGGAAATATTTTCCCCCTCAAGGAGTCAAAGTGGAAAGAAACATTTTCCCCTTTTAACGGACCAAAAGTGAAGCGAAGTTTTTCTCCCACCAAGAAGTCAAAGTGTATGGAATCTTCTTTCTATCTGAGGAGTCAAATGTGGAGGTAAAGTTTTTTTTACAAGCTTGAAAGCTTTAATCTTTTTTGGCTCCTTAAGTATTTAACCCGGTGTAACGGGCACTTCAGCTAGTATCATAATTCAAGTACAATTTTATAAAAAGTATTAAAAAAGTATTACCTTTCTCCATGATTATATATCTATATCCCCTCTACACGTGTATATATATATATATATGAGTGTATTTCGGCAGCAATTTTTCTTCTTACAAATTTTGTCGGGTTAAAATTTTATTTTGTCTTTCTCGTTTTTCCAATTGATCCTCTGACTGGAAAAGGTAAATAAAAAGTTAATTCGACAACATTTGTCTGTTTTTTGTTTATATATATATATATATATAATATATAATGACATGAACAGGTTGCACTTAATGTGGCTATTGTCCTTATGCTGTACCAAACTTTATAAATACCTACTATATGCCCGGGGTGTCTTACTGATGAGCAAGCAATTCTTGGAGACCGCTACTACAGTAAAGAAATCGATCATCGATCTAACTGACTAAATAAATAAAACAGGTCTGTATAGTCCCTCAATAAAAAATGCCACGTTACTAACGTCTTCTGTCTTTATGAGGTATTGGGGGTGATCAATAGAAAAGTTAGAAAAAGGGGTGGTCAATGAGTAAATTTCCTCCCCCACCTTCAGTTGGGTATCTAAAAAGTCCGAATTTTCAGAAAAAAATTGTGTGAACTAGTGGATCAATTTATGATAATCTCAGATGATTAATTGTACCACCAAATTGAAACCTATTTTGGCAGCGAATTTTCAAAAAATCAAACACTTTTTTTGTTGTTGATATATTAGGGGGAAATGTTTGAATTTACATACTTAGCCAGCCAGACAGCCAACCAAACTAGATTAGAAACTGAAGACACTTTTGGTGACAATTTTAGTAGACTTTTCTAATGCAAGTAAATGACTGGGTTGTGACGAAGCAAAAAACCTATCTATGAGAATGAACGAAAGAAAAGGTTGCAACTGTTTATCCCTTTTATATCGTAGGTTGTTAGAACTCTGAAAAAAATATGGAAATTTAGAATAAAAGCATCTTTACAATGGAACTAAGGACCGGCAGTTTATTGAAATTCCTAATTTGTTCAACACAAATGCCCACATATTGTAATATCGTATCCATGATTATTTTGGTCTGACACAACGGCACACAAGAAAAAAATGGAAGTTAGAGAGATTGTGTTGCGCCAGTCTTCCAAATAGGGAGCCAATGCGCAAATGTAGGGACAAGCTCTCGGACCAATTAGATACTGACCATTCTGTCTTAATTTCCAGCGGTAAAGCTAGAAAAACTGGAAAAAAACAAACGATCCCCTCAAAAAGAAAAAATTAAGTTTTTAACTCACTTAGTAGAATACTTGAATTCCTCGTCGGCCGACTTCATGATACCCAAGTACTTGAAAAAGAAAACAATTCCCAAAGGAAAATCTTCTCTCCCTCTGATCTGTGTCTCGCTACAACACCTTTGCCAACAAAAAGAAAACTTTGCTACATATAGGAAAAAAGTAACCCATGTTATGATTTCTGTATGAATAAAAAAAATTATTAGATATAGTAATCGACGAAAAGGATCTTGGTATCATAACTGACAAACTCTCATTTTCCAAATAATTTTTCTTCTGCTGCAGTTGGAACAGACAGACTACTGTGACTAATCAAGCGTAGACAAGGGATCGTTCCTTGTTTCATACTTGACATATGTTCGTCTACTTCTTGGATATTGGTCTCCCTACTTGGAGAAAGATAAGAAATCTTTTAGAAAAAGCCCAGAGACGAATAACTATGTTAGTACCAGAATTTAAAAGTATGAGTTTATGAAAATAGGTTAAAGGAGTTTGGGTTGACACTTAGAAAAAAAGTGAGATGAGAAGGACTTGATAGAAATATTTTAGAATGTTTAAGATTATGCGTGGAATAGTATTAGTAGATTCTAATGTATTCTTTTTTTTTTTACTAAAAAGGGATTACAAGGGCCACAGTGGCCATTCATATACAGTGGAAGTGAATAGGAATAGATTGGATATCAGAAAATTATTATGTTGCAACAGAGTGGTAGGATTATGGGATAGATTACCGGAATATGTTGTGTCATTAACACATGTAAATGAGTTTAAAAAGAATTTTCTTATTTATTACACCAATGCTTACGCAAATTTCCATGACTGAGATATTTTGTGAGTATGAGTGTTTGATGTATGCTTTTATGTATATATTGCATATTTCCATCTTACTTTGATTAATGCTTCAATGTTTTCACGTAAGGCAAACTGACAGTCAGCCTCGTAATGATAAAATGTTTAATGACTGATGATATAAAAGAATTACTGTAACGGTTGATTAGATTTAATAACTTACAAAAGATATCTTAATCTAGAGGACTCTCTATTACGGCAGTCAGTCTTGATTTTCCCAAAACCCTATTGTAAACACTTTCAATGATTACACATCGGTCCACCAAACGATTCAATCCCAAAATACTGTCTTTATATGAATCAATTAAGAAAAAAATTTAATTGAATTAATAACTTCGAACAAATGTGGCTTTTCATTACTTTTTACTGATACATACATACATCAACGCACACACACACACACACACACACACACACACATATATATATATATATATATATATATATATATATATATATATCGTGTGTGAGTGAATGAAAAATAATGCAATTTGAAAATCGAATTTAAAAGTGAATATTCAATTCATTCATTCACATTTGTGGTGATAATTTCGCCTGAGTTGGCTTACCCAGATTAAGAGTAGTGAAAATGACATAAATCCGGACATTCAGATTCAATATTGTCTTTTTGTACTATATATATATATATATATATATATATATATATATATATATATATATAGTAAAAATGTAAAAAAAAACAAAACCTCATGAGAAGAATCTCCATACGGTATTTCAATGTCTAGAATATCTTTTCAAGAGAATGGATTGATATGCACCTGGTTTAGGTTCATTGAAAAATTGTTTTCTCAACCGAAACGGGATCAATATAGTGCTCGTTCCATAATTTGTCTTTTTTTGTTGTTGATGTAATGGTCGCAAAGATCACCTGGGATGGAGTGATTTCTAAGCATACATCATTGTATGGGTCATAAGGAGAGGGCTGATGTCACTGTAGTCTAAGATTTCTGGCACGTTAGTGTTTGATTTAATTCTAATTTAATCATAATTAATTACTTTTATATTTTTGGTATGTTAGTGTTTCGATGAATTCAATTTTGATTAGAATAATATTTTTTTCAATATTGATGTTTACCTACCTATTGTAATTATTGTAGTTTAACTTCTTATTTCAATTTCAAAGACTATAATGTTATTATTATCATCCTTTCGTCTTAGTTCAAGTCAGGATATCAAAGCTATATTGGTATCGAATTAGTTGTAGCTTCTCAGGGTTGTGTGGATTTATATTAGGTTGACAGTTAGTTGCCTAGATGACAGTAGTTCGAATTTTCGTTAAATTTATGATAATATCTAGCCGTTGGGTTATGATTATACCAATCATGAGTTGTATCTACTAGTTTGAAATTAAGATTATACACATGTTATGAGTACCATTTACTATTTAAAATAGCTGGTTGTAGCCATATGGTTAATATTTATGCAGTCTATAATGAGTCTCTTGATGTATATAGTAGTATATATTATATTGATGTAATATTATATGAGTACATACTATTTTGTATTGGGTGAATCAGATTTATGGTGTGACTCTAGATGACTTGTAGTCATCTATTATAATTAGCTGTAGTTGGTGTCATTGTTTATTATTATATCATTCTTTCTTTTAGTTAATGTATGATCAGTCAGGCTCAAGTTTAAATTGTCCTTTTGTCTACATTTCGATGTTATTGAAAAAGATTGAAAAAATTGAAATAATGTCCAACATGAAAGTTGTGAATTTCTAAGATATTACTCTAAACCTGGGCAATAACACATATTGACCATACTCCAAAGACAATTAATCATATCACCCAATATCAGTATTAAAACGGATCCCAAATTCTATCTACACAAGAATTGATGAGAATTCCTATCACAAAAAATCGACAAAAGTTAGAATTATACAATAAAACCTTGAAAAGAGCGGCTGTGATTATGAATTAAGATTTTTGAGGAAACATTGATAACAGTGACCATAACAGCCACCTCAAGGACAAGGAGAAGAATAAACAGCGAAACAGAAAGATCCATAGTTCAACTCACCTTACGGCAAACTAATAAATATCAACATTTGAAAAATGTTCCTCCAACTAATAAACACACATTTCCCCATAGAAAAACCCTCAAATTGAGATTCTCAACAGTTGCACCTTGAAAATCAGTTGTTCCAATAATATAAACAGAATTAAACATTCACACAAAAAAGAAGTGAATTCTATAGCAATTATAACAGCGACAATAAAAGTAAAAAAAAAAGTGCCTTGTAAACAGCCATTGCACAACCGAACGCAGTATATACTCAACAGCAACTGAATAACTATATAACAAAAATATTACATTGGAATCTTAAAAAACCTAATTGAAATCCAAATACTAAAACCACAATATCTTCTCAATTTTAAAACTGAAATATCAAACTGCCCTCTCAATATACTTTTGGCAACTTAAGGAAGAATATTTTCACCCTTTCTCAGATAGGATATCATTAATAACTCCCGACGTTCAAATAACTTTTAAGACAAAAGCTACTTGTTCCTAAGAGAGAAACTAACAATCTTGAAATTCAAACACAAAAAGAACCTTCTGAATTAGAGAAACAAAATGAAGTCAAAATGTAGACATAAAGGAAAGTTTCAACCTGATAACCACAATTTTAACATCACATACACATGAAAGAATAATATAATGAAAAAACAATACCCACAATATAAACTAATAATAATGATAGTAATGATAATGAATAACACTTACTACGATTCATTTAAAGTCATACAATATATCTAATCCACTCAATACAAAATACCAGATACGAATATAAACTGCTTTTAAATACACTATACACATTAAGAGACTCACAGTAGAATGCACCAATGTGAACCACAAAGCTTTAACCTCATCTTCAATCTACCCAAATCAAACTAGTAAATACAACTCATTACATACATATGTATTATCACAATCCAACGGCTTAATCCTATTATGGATTAGGCAAGACTCAAAACCACCAACCTAATACCAATCCATACTCAACTCTGAGGAAGTACAACTAATTCGATACCAATATAACTTTGATACCCAAACTTGAGCTAAGACGATATGATGATAATAATAACAAAGATATAGTCTAAATAACTGTTTACCCTTGAGGACAAACACTTCCGGATTGAACTGTATAGGCTGCACCATCTGAGATAAAGGGCTGAATTTTTCGGCATTCACTTATTCTTATGTCAAAAACCCAAGCTTTTTTTTCTAAAATCCCCTCAAAATAAGTCGAATGAAATTTATGCTAAATTGATCCCTTAGTTCGTTTATGGCAGCATGCATGATTGTATTTTGAAATTTCAGACTTTTTGCGATTACTATCCAATAAAAGACCAGAGAAGTTATTCATTCTACCATCATTTCTTTTTCAATTTTTCGATTAATTACCCCCAACACAGCATACTGCCAAAAGACTTTGTTCGTGAAACAGTTTCTATTGAATGACCAACCAGACCTGTATATATCTACCAATCGATAACAAAGGATCAATTCATTGATAGAAGTTAGTTTTCAAAAGTATAATTTCATTATTTATTCACAACATCACATATTCTTATCTGATCGACCTTTACTATACAATAATTCCCCTCGATACTGTGATTAAAATTTCAGTTTTTCCGTTGTTTGCATGTTCGATTGATCGATCTGGTTTTCCAACTTCAAGCTTGACAGAAATTTAAAAAAATAGTTCAACAGAAACCAGAATGGAATCAATTGAAAAGAATTATTGCAGAGAACACACCTGTGTGCTTATAGAATCAGCGATACGCTCGATCTGTACCCGCTACGGAGAAATATTTTTTACTAAAGCTGACAGGAACCCAATAGATCATTATCATCATCATCAGCCTTTTAGCGTCCGCCACAAAATCAACAACAAAAAATCCCATTAGTCCTAAAAAGAAGGGTATACCACCAATGCATCTCTCCGATAGTCAACCATGGAGCTGACACATGGAACCTAACCGAGAGGTTGACCCTCAAACCGAAAACCATACAACGTGCACAAGAGAGAATCACGCTCAATGTCCCATGAAGAGTCCACGACATCACAGTATATTAAGGGAAAACAGAAGTTCGAGTTATCATAGAAACCATTAGGAAACTCAAACGGCAATGGGCTGGCCATATTGCAAGAATGGCAGATAACTGATGGACACCACAACACACACCATGGACCCCTAGAGATCAAATGCGGAACAGAGGCCAACAGAATATGAGATGACGAGACGAACTAGACACGTTAAGAAAATATTGAATCTGGAATGCCCATGACAGAGAGGTGTAGCAAATCCTGGGAAAGGTCTATATCCAACCATAGACGATATAAGACAGACGATGATGATGATCGGACATAGAACAACCCCGATTGGCCAAACTTCTCTGTCATAGGTGCATCGTAGCCAATGCTTTTTGAACTTTCTTTGTCATGTCATCTTTTTTTGCCGGCCACAGTTTAGCATATGATTTCTAGGAATCCACATTGTGAGTCGTGATGTTCACCGGTTGTCTGACATTTTTACATGTTCGACCCATTGCCATTTGGGTTCTTTAATAGATTCAATCATATTTCTGATTCCTCTTTTCCTTAAATATACTGGGTTGTCTTGCGATCTCCCCGAGTGATGCTGAGCATGATTCTTTCCTCTTCACGTTGCATGGTTCTTAGTTTGAGGGTCAGTCTATTGGTTGAGTTCCATGTTTCAGCTCCATAAGTGACTATCCGGAGAATCCATTGGTTTCATACCATTCATTTTTCGGAATAATGAGATTTTTTAAATTCTTATATGATGAGCTTGCTCTTCCGAAAGATTGCCAAAACAGAGTTATTCTTCTCCCAATTTTTTCTTCTTTTGAGGATTTCAAGGATGTTGTCTTAGGTAGGTACTTTATCAAGAAGAAGCTACTCAACCTTTAACAATTTCCATTCGGTAAATCAACTAAAAGAGAAAACAGCAAATGCCCCTCGCTATAGCACATGTTGACTTCAAAAACCTTCAACCCAACAGAAATTCCCAAGGACATTGATCCCGTATATGTCACAGTCTTGGAACATATATACTGATCCAGCAGTTGTTTTATCATGCTATATAAAACTTATTGCCCTTTCAGCTCGAAAAAGGGTTAAGACAAGGCGACACCAGCTTATCACAGCCTGCCTCGAGATTTTCCGAAATCTAGACTGGGCGAATAAAGTGATCAGAATAGTTGACGAATGTGTAAGTGACCTCAGATTTGCAGACGACACAGTCCTTTTTGCTAAGAACCTGCATGAGCTCCGAATTATGCTAGACGAACTAAATGAAGAAGGAAAGTAATTAAGTCCTCACATGAACTTCAGTAAAACGAAGGTCATACAAAACAAACATTTTGAACACTAAGTCACAATCCAATAGAAATTTCATCTTTTGATCCTGAAAGAATTCATTTTTTCTGTGTTTCCGCTGTCGTTTGAAACTTGAAAGGTATTTTGTTAAGTCTATTTTGTCTTGGTAACTTCTCACTCCCCCCTCTCTTTTCATCTATCTATCCGTGTAAATCTTTTTGTACGTATGTATGTATGTATGTATGTATGTATGTATGTATGTATCTATCTATCTATCTATCTATCTATCTATCTATCTATCCATTCAGTATCTATCTATCCATCTATTTAATTGATCATATCCCTTTCATCCACCCCCTGCTCGTTTGATAGACTCTAGAAAACGCTTTGCTTGCATTATACAAAACTAAGCTATATTTTCTTTTAGAAGACTGTGCAAATAAAAGAAACATTCGACGTCTTCTTTTAATTCCTCATATTTTCCACTTCCTTTTTTTCACCTTTCTTTTTCTATCGTCACTTCTCAAACTCAAAACAAACTATCAGGGAGGCTTTAAAAACGACGATCAAGTAACCAAGCGTCTACAAACACAACGTATTCTAATCTATGTTGATATTGAAGAGAATCCTTTTCAATCATTTTTGTCGTCAATGCATTTTCAAATGTTTTAATCAACGAAAAATAAAACTGAAATCACCCAAAACATTGAAACAAATTCACTTATATATATTCTTTACTTGTTAGCTGACTAGTAGAATTAGCAATGAGGAGTTACGACTTTGGGCTTTAACTTAACGATTTAAGTTTTTTTTGCGTTTCTTGAGAATCACGAATTTTCCTCGGCTTTAATGTTAATTGGAACCTATTGGTAAGGATTTTACAGATAGTTTTCTAGTCTAGCATTCCATTTGGGTTAGTTCAGTCCTCACTGGGTGTTCTACACTTGTGGCCTAATGCCAGATTAAACTCAGCTTAGTAAATACTCATTCTGATAAGTCGTCAATACTAATAAGAAGCCTCAGATATCGCTAGTAACATACGGGCAAATAATTAGTTATTGCTATTTGGATATCGTAGTTTTTTAGACTTTAATAATAAAGCCAGAATATTTTTTCAATTGCTTTAGCATGACATGAATCAACAGAAATATTGAGAGATATGTTCGTATTATTTTGCGACCCATGTTTACCCTCCTTCCTTCTGGAAGATAGATCATTGTTAAACATCCCTGACCTTCAATGCTTTTAATGTAGACCTTGAACTTGAATTAAGAAAAACAACAACAATCGGCCCACTACGAACTAATAATAATAATAATAATAATAATAATAATAATAATAATAATCAAATAAGTGTTGGCATTCACAGTCAACCCTATGAAAAATTGAAAAGTACACTTCACAGTTGCAAAAGAAAACGAGAGATGAGTATGAAAAAGTGAATTATTTTAAGGAGGACTCTATATTCCCACTATTATTGGTAATAACCATGATACCACAAAACGGAATGTTTGGAAACAGCAAAAGATCCAAATTCTCCAAAACAAAGGAAAAAGTCAAGTCATGTACATGGATGATATTGCAAGTATTTGCAAAGAACAGGGAAAAGCCCCAAATATTCTTCGACAAAGTTATTAGAATGGAGTTTAAAATAGAAAATGCGCCTTATTGGTAATGCACAGGGGTAGGTTTATGGCAGTGGAAGGTATAGACTTACCTGACAACAAAACTACTAGAGCGTTAACTGCAAAAGACCAATGCAAATACCTGGAGGTTCTCAAATTTGATCCTACATTTGACAAAAGAGATGCAGTAGTAAGATACACAGGTACATTTCTTAGATTAATAAAGGATGAACTCAATGCATCCGCGAACTAGGAAACTTATTATGATGCACAAGGCCCTACTCCCCTGAGGCAGATTGTGGGTGGAAAGAAAAGAAGGTAACAAACAAAATATAATGGAAAGCTCAACAAACAATAATAAGGTAGCAGACGAGGTAGAAAAAAAAAACAGGGAAAGAAAAATTACAACAAAAATGACTACATAGATAATTCAGAAGACAAATAGAAAGATAGAAAATCATGGCAGCCCAAAACAAATGCATCAAGACACACTATGTCAAAGTGAAGATTGACAGAACCTAGAAAAAAAGCAAATGCCAACTGTGTGGAGAAATGGATGAGAACGAAACCACATAACCAGGGAATGTAGAAAATTAGCCCAGACAGTACGAAACAGGCTCGACAGAGTTGTGATAGTCATTCACAGACAACAATGCAAACGACTAGAAATTAGGTAAATGGTACCAGGCAAATGGTACCAGCACAATCCGGAGACTGTCCTGCAAAGTAGACGCCATAAATTGATATGGGACCTTAAGACTGACCACCCCATTCAAGCAAGAAGGTCAGGTCTGGTAGATGTACGCAAGAAGAAGAGAATCCAACAAATGATAGGCGTGGCTGTGTCCGCAGACCACAGAGTAAAAACGAAAGAGATGAAAAAACCTGAAAAAGTTCCAAGACTTAGCTCGGGAACCGAGAAAGCTGTGGAACATGAAGGTCAGGGTAATGCCAATAATAGAAGGCAGACTTGGAACAGTGCCAAAGACATTGAAGTCAAGGTTGAAAGTGTTGGAGATAATAGAAAGAATTGAGTCTATGCAATCCACAGCACTAATTGAATTCACCAGAATAGAGATGAGGAAATGAGATTACAATGACGATCTCCAATCTAACTGCTAAAAAGAACATGGTATAAGTTTTAGAAAACTGAGACCATGGCATTGCCACGGAGTGCGGAGATGTTGAGAGGAAGGCTTGGGACTTGAGGAGACTTGAAGTCACTCAGTCCCTAGTGATGACCATCAGACATCTGGTGTGAACATACAGACGCATGAATAATAATAATAATAATAATAATAATAATAATAATAATAATAATAATAATAATAATATCAGGATAAGGGGAAGGATTGAGACTGTACAGACCACAGCACTGCTAGGAACTGCGCGGATACTGAGGTAAGTGTTAGAAATATAAAGACTGCAACGTTAAATGTTAATAGTAACCCAACAGAGGAAGGGAAATGAAAGTGGAAATGTGAGCCGCAGCACTGGCATGATAGGCGAAAGAGAGAGGAGATGTTGGCTGAAGACCTGAGGAGACTTATTGTCACTCAGCCTTCAGCAATGACCACCGGGCAACCGGTGGGAAACTGTAAACTGCAGTATTACTGTGACCTATGAGCACTAAGAGAGAAGGGCTGGAGACTTGAGGATAATGATAAATACCTACAAAAGACATGAACATTCTGCAGCAGATTACAATGATATTCTTAATACTAAAAATGACAAGAATGACGGTCATAGATAAAAGAAAAAGTTCTTGCGTTTGGAAATTTCATTTTCTTCAATCAGTGCAAGGTAACGAGGCTCACCAACTCAGCACTTTGGATATAACACCCGATACTGTTCCCTCGTTGCTTCAACATGAATGCACATTTGAAGAACTGAGGCTAGTTTTTGTAGGAGTCAAATCGTCTCGTACGTCAGATAGGACAGATTGTTGTGGAAGGACAGTTATAACTTGGGATAAAATCCAATGAATGCAAAAACATCCCGTAAAATGCAAATAAAGAGGTAAACAATATCCACAGTAAGACGCATACATAAACTACGTACGTATACACATATATGTACATATACACCCATGAATATATACGCGCGTACATGAAGTCATTTCGCCACGCTAAAAACATCACCCCTGCAAGCATATGATTGTGTCTTATAAACACTTATATATACGCCTTAACAAACCAATTTAGATTTAGACGAACTTAAGAACTTAAAAAGAAGGGTATACAATCAATGCATCTTCCCAATAGTTATCTATGGAGCTGAAACACAGAACCTAACCAAAAGATTGACCTTCAAACTGAGAACAATGCATTGAGCACATGAGAGAATCAAGCTCAATCATGGAGAGATCATTAGACAGCACAGTATGTTAGAGAAAAGTGACGGGCCTGAGATATCATAAAAATTGTTATAAAACTCAAATCGCAATGGGCTGGTCATGTTGTAAGTATGTCAGACAACTGCTAGATGTCACGACTCACAACGTGAATCCCTCTATATCATATGCGAAATTGTGACGACAGAAAGTAAAATGGCGTGACAAGCTAAATATATATTCTGAATGTCCAACGACGGATTATGATAATGATGAAAATGAAAGCACAGATAAAATTCCACAAAAGCCTTTGCATGTTTGCTCTCCTGCTCCGGTTTGTGTGTGTATACCTTATTGTGTGTATGCCTTTGTGCGTGTGTACTTTTGTGTATCAGTGTGTTTGTGCTTTTGTGTGTAATTCCAATGCATGCCTTTGTGTGTATGTGCGTGTAATTACGTGTGTTTTCTTTGTAAACCTATGTGTATGTATATACTTTTGTGTGTATTTTCTATGCATACCTTTGTGTGCACGTGTGTGCTCTTGTGCATTTCTACGTATGCTTTTGTGTGTATGTATGTATGTATGCGTGCTTTTGTGCGTGTTTCTATGTATACCTTTGTGTGTATGTGTGTGCGAGCGCAATTCTTGGCTGCCCGTGACTCCGCATGGCGTAATTTAGCAATAACCGCCAACACAGAAACAGACTTCATGGAGGTCATGGGATACTACATGTGCAAAACATGTGGTAAACATATAATCATGTAGGGGTTATTTTTTGTTTGTTTTCGTCTTTTGCCTTATGCACCGAGAAGACGTGTGTGGTCCTTTATAATATATATATATATATATATATATATATATATATATATATATATATATATATATATATATATATATATCAGACATAATATCTTCACACACACGTGTGTGTGTGTGTGTGTTTTCTGTGTGTGTGTGTGTGTGTGTGTGTGTGTTTTCTGTGTGTGTGTGTGTGTGTGTGTGTGTGTGATCTCTTTACACGGTCTGTTGGGAACAAAGTGAAATTGGATATGCAGAGAAACCTGGGCTTGATTTGATTGGTCATTGATTGAAAATTCTTCGAATAATTTAGTCTGTTCATTTTCGTCTGTTTATATAATCTATTTGCATGAAGATATGGACACACACAGCCCATATGCAAACACACATAACCAATCCATTGATATGGACAAATATTCTTTTATAGTTATTTATT
This sequence comes from Thysanoteuthis rhombus, assembly GCA_963457665.1. Taxonomy (NCBI): domain Eukaryota; kingdom Metazoa; phylum Mollusca; class Cephalopoda; order Oegopsida; family Thysanoteuthidae; genus Thysanoteuthis; species Thysanoteuthis major. The sequence goes on along the minus strand of OY735203.1, from coordinate 42,898,428 downwards.
TAGCTTAGTCTGGCACAAAGCCACAGTAATGGGGTACCCAGTAAAGATCTAAAACATTTCACTTCTGAAATGATCTGTCAGACGAGTTTGACAAGCATCACTTCACGTTAGGTGCATCTTCCTGTCTCGCTCTCACTCAGACTCTTTCTTCGTATATCCCCCATCTATGTAAGCTAGAATATATTTATGTTTTAGCGTTTGTAAAAGTATGTGCAATTCCTTATAGCATACATTTTGTCTATATGTTCATATGTACATAAACAAACAACTGTACATTCATATATATGCACACATACATTATTTCAACTCAAAGTTTTTGTGTAACTGACAATAGCAAAGGAAAAGATGTTCTGTAAAATGTTCTCATTTTTTAAATTAAAATGCTTTTTGTTCGAAAAAAAATTAAAAAAAAAAGATAAGGAATCATTTAATGTTTTCTGTGTAAACTAGACAGCGAATGAAATATTAAATATTTTGATATAATCTGTGTATCATAAGAAGCACAAATGAAACATTATTTTTCAAAATTTCATTTTATCTGATACTCGATTTTCTTTGTCGCTGAATTGTTTCAAGTTAACTTGGTTCAAATGTTTTGTATCTAGAGAAACTGTTGTATTTAACTCAAAAATCAGCTTCGTCTCATATTGAAATTGAAAGAAAAACTTTGAACACGGTTGCGAAAAAGTTCAGAGAAATACTTTCTTTCTAATAAAGATTAACAGCTAAAACAAAAACGTTTTTTCCAATCCTTTGAGCGGGAATCATCTGTGCACAAAATGGTCAGAATTCGAACGGAATAATTGTCTGTAATGCTCGCATTCGATAAGGAAAGAATCATTCCAACTCAGAGATTTTCTTACGGATTAACACTGGTTATTATCATCATCATTTGTTTCATCACAATTAATCAATGACGCGTTCACTAATTTCCAGATAATATTACATCATATATTCATTTCAAAACTGATTTATTCAAGCAAAGTATTTCATTCCAGTGCTTGAGGAGTGCTTAGGGTTCGAACTTACCCAGTGCTTTAGACACTGATAAAACTCGTTCAGCAACATTTATCATATGAAGTCAATGCAACGATCGATTAATATTTCGTCCCTAACCTTTTAAAAAATCGAGAGAGAGAACACAATCTCCAAATGTTCAGAGTTCAAAATTTTTTTTCCCTGTTTTTTCTCATTTTCACATTCTTAAAAACACGTACGAGGCAGTCTGCACATTCATGAATGCTATGTGTACGGAGTTTGATTCCTATACTAGGTAACGGAGTTGATAAGGTTTGGCCTTGAGTTTGATAACCCTAAATCTCGATCATTAAATAATGTTTCATGCGATATCCCATGATGGCCAACAATACGTTGTTAGAGAAAGAATTTGTTGAAACTTGCATATAAAACAAGATTTAGCATAATTAGCAGAAGATACACGCAACCCGAGCGGCAATCCCCGGCTATATGGAGCCTACAACCGCAAAACATTAAAACATTAGCGCTGCAGGCTCCATATGGCGCCGGGAATAACTGCCTTAGGCGGGTATTTTCAGCTAGTATCCACAACAATTGAAGGTAAGTAAATAGTTGGCACATTTATCAGAACGTTCATTTCGGTTTGCTGTTCAATTTACACCGAACAAACTGACGTATGAGAGTAAATTTGAATAAAATCTGCTTTTTAAAAAACTTTAAGCTGAATTTACTGCTGATAAAGTGAGAAGAAGGTAACGAAACTCAAGTAGAAATTATAGTTATAACTGTAACTTTTACTTAGAAAAAGTAACTATAAAAATTCGGTTTAAATTATTTTGTATCAGTTAATTCTCTAATGACAGGCATCCGAACATTTTAATAGCCAATAAGTAATGGTATGTGCCTCATGAAGATAAGTAGCACTTAAAATTGATACAATGGATTTCGGTAAAAAAAATCGGTTTACTTTACAGTTAATCCTTAGTATCTTATGAATACTAAAAACAAAATTGAACCCCTATCAGAATGAATGTACTGATTGTAGAAAAAAAATTGACTTACTTAGTTTTAGTATTGTAAAATAAAAAAGAACCGATAGCCGATATAGCCGTTTTAGTCTTCCGAACTTTAAAATTCAATGTTTACTTTTTGTGCTGCCTTAAAAATGTGTTTCAAGCTTGAAAATCACAGAACTTATAGCCTGAAACTATCTAAAGGGAAGCCTACAACTGTTTTCTTTGGATGAAACACAATTTTCTGGGCGTAAGGTCGCGACAGAGAGCTTAAGCAAGTATCCATTATATGTAAGATGTTGATCCTACCAAAACAATAAGCAATTCACTTTCCGGAAAAAAAATGAAAATAGTGTTCAGCCTTTGTTTTGCAACGAGTCGTTATACAAACAGCGTGTATCCTCTTCCTTACTCTCCTACACACCAGTTACCCGTACACTCCAACACCAAAACCTCCGGCGACTCACCCTAACTGACCACCATCACCATTTTTGGTTCTGGGTAAGCTCAAAGGTTTTCCCCATATAAAATAATGGCACTTGCTTCTTCATTTCATACCATTTCAGTTGAGATTTTTTTTAGGAACGTTTTACTTTTAGAAAGCGTGGGAAACCTGTATGTATCATAACTTTTGCAATCATTCGTGGGACTTGAGTATAGAGCGATGTGGAAAAAGTTTAAAGTGATGACCGAATTGAAAAATGGTCCTAGTGGAGCTGCCACCTGCCAAGATGGATGCATCGGTGCATGTATTTATCATACATATACATTGTGTATATACACCGTATGTGCATATACATAGTATGCACATATACATTGTATGTCTGCCAGTTTAAGGATTTCAAAGATTATCTATAAATAATCAAGAGCCGAAGAAGATGATTAGATGCAATCAGTGATTTGATTTCTCTTGAAGATATTCCTGACCTGTTCTAAGATAAAAATCTGTATTTCTGATCAAATAAGTGCCTTTTCTAAAGGTGCATGTTCAGAAAGGGCCGGACTTTATGGTGTGTAGAGTAGCCTGTTATAACGGTCATAGTAAAATAATTTTCAGTGTGTTGTACGAAACTACGCCTTTGAAGTATTTCGGTTACTTCTCTCAGTGCTGCCAGTTCAGTTCTTTTATTTCTAAATTTAGATCTACTGCCAATTTAGATATCTTATATCTAAATTCAAATATATGACCTTCAATAAAAAGATCGATAATCTGTAATTTATTTGATTTCTCGAGAACTGGGAATCAAAACAACTTCAAACTCAGCACTGCTATGTCTGGTGTACCAACCATCATATCTGGTGAATTCCAACTTCGTACAATGACCAGCTGTTAAGTAATCGTAGTGCAAACAGACAAACAGACAGACAGACGGACAGATATTTCTTGTATTAAGTTAGCTATTATTAGATATACCCCCAGTATATGCATATCAGAGGCGTTTAATCTGGACATGCAAATCATGTTCTGCTTGAGACGAGACCAAACAATCATTTGCATTAAATCAAAATAAAAGAAATAGGTCTTATTAGTCATTCAATAGAAACCCACTTTCGTCAGTCAAGCAGGTTTAAAATAGTGACCGATTTAGCATGAAATTATATTGTAAACTGACCTCGCCTTAACAGCTACACGGGGAAAATTTAGAAAACAAAAAACATTTTCCTTAGATATGATGAAGAATAAATGTAGAAAATTTCAGCCCTCTAGCTCCATCAGAGCGGTCTGCACGCATGATACATACATATAGCCAGCCAGCCGGACCAACATAGAAGTGTGGGTTCTGGGTATAAAAAGCATACTCCGCACCACTGCTTCAAATTAACTATTCATTTTTTTTGTAACAAAATGAAAAATTATGAAGTTTTTGTTGTCTATTTAGTCTACAACTTTCAAACACACACACACACACACACACACACACACGCACACACACATATATATATATATATATATATATATATATATATATATATATATACGTGTGTGTGTGTACTTATATACGTATGTGTGTACGTACATAGGTATGTATGTACGTATTTAGGTATGAAGGATTGAAATTTTTCCTACTACCTTCTTTGCTTCTCTTGTGGTTCCTAGAACAACTATAGCCGTGTTATGGCCAAAGATGGTTGCCATTGATTTCCCTCAAATAAATATTTACATACATATTGTCAGCAAGTTATTCGTTACAACTCGTCTGCATGACTATCTGTAAAATCTATCACTTTCATTATCTCTCTGACAGATTAAAATTTTTAAATACGGTGTAATTTCCTCCGAAATGGAACGAGCTCACAAAGATAGTGTTGTTTATTATAACAGAAACCAATTTTCATCAAATTTGACGTAAACGCAATATTTGAGTCTGTTTCGTATTGAAGAAAAAATGCTGTTATGGTGTTGATGCTTGTTCCTCAGGTTCCAAATATATTTGTTATTATTGAAAGTATAAGATGAATATGAAAAAAAATATGCATTTATTGAGGTGTTTCTGTTACAAATGAATAACTCATACTGAAAAATCGTTTGTGTCATGAATGTAAGTAAATTTATATTCACATATACACATGTGTGTTTGATTGTAAGAGTGTGTGTATGTGTGTGTTTGTGTATGTGTGTGTATGTGTGTGTTTGTGTATGTGTGTGTGTGTGGGTGGGGTAGAAATAAAGTGTGCTCAATTATCCGTCCAGCGTGTAGACATGAGGAAATATCTTCTGTGTACGCTCGACGTTGTTACCTTTTTTGGATGAAAAACAACGTTAGGTCAGATTACACGGAGAAAACAAAACAACAATTCCAAACCTGAAAATAACATGACAACTATTATGTACGTCCAAAATTCATCAAAACTTTAGAAACATTTCCCTCCACCGAACCGGTTCAATATTTCACGCCTTCTTTCCCCTACACACGATTTATCATACCTGTGTGCACACCATTCAGTTGTTATCGGCTTTTTTTTTTTAGCTCAGTCTGAACAACTCATGCAACCGGAATCTTGCTACAATAGGAACGAAACGAAGGTACTCACCGTTTGCTTGCCTCTCGTTGCCTTTGTGTTGGTGCCTTTCGGTGTTTCTGAAGAAAAGTCCTTCTGAGGTTGTTGCCGTCTGGTTGCCCGGTTGCTTTCGCCAGTCGCGGTTGCCTGGTTGTAGTTGTAGTTGTTGTTGTTGTTGTTGTAAGATTGGTTGTCTGTTTTGTCGGTTCGCTTGCTCCCACCTTTCTTTCCCTTATAGGCTTCCAGCCTTTCACAGACAATGGCGGCTAAAAAAGCGCAAAATTTGGATTAAGGAGAAACAGTAACGACGACGACAACAACAATAGCAGCAATAATATTAAAAAAAATAATAATATTAATAATAGTGATAATAATAATAATGATAATAATGATAATTATAATTATAATGATAATAATAATAATAAACTGTACTGTTGTAATGACGTCTTCGTTTGTATGCACTTGTGAGAGAGAAGGAAATATACAGAGTGTACAAGTGTGTGTGTGCGTGTGTGTGTGTGTGTGAGAGAGAGAGAGAGAGAAAGGAAGATAAAAGGATAAATAAAAAAGAAGATAGGTGACTCTAAGAGAGAGAGAGAGAGAGAGAGAGAGAGAGAGAGAGAGAGAGAGAGAGAGAGAGAGAGAGAGATTAGAAATATACCTGTCCTGCCTTCGCATCGCAGGTTATATTAACTTCACACTCAAAACATTGGAGCACCTAGTTTAGAGATCCCCACCCATACATATTATCTACATATACACGTGGAACACATGCCCACCGCTTGTCTAGTACTGTTTTTGCCGTTGCTACTGCTGCAATACAGTGTCTGAGTTTCTGGCATTCCACGCTCACACATCGCACCCTCCCTCACAGTTTTGCTGGAACGCAGAGACACAACAGCAAAGATGCACACGAGCACTCTCATGTACACAGACACTCACAGAAGTTTATAGAAGCTGACATGCACAGATACACACACACACACACACACACACACACACACACACGTTGATGCACACTTCCTGAAATCTCGTCTTTCCAAATACACAAATCTTTCCACACACACACTCATACATACATACATACATACACGTGCACACGCATAGGCACACATCGAGACAAAGGCACACACCCAGTCATGCACATTAGCCAAACCAAGTACACATGTATAAAGTTAATTTGTTACCATAAAAAAGTATAAAAGTGTTCTGGAAGGACAGGTTGTTGAAATGATGAGGAAGGAGGAGGAGGAGGAGGAGGATATAAAAATGAGTGCTTTAGAGTTAAAAAGAAAGACGGAAAAGAAGGAAAGGGAGAGAGAGGGCGACAGGGAAAGAGAAAGAGACGTGGAAGGACTTGATGATCAATGATACTTTGAAAAAAAAGAGGCGTCTTAGAGGGGAGAAGATGGTTATTGAGGGCTTTAAATTTGATAGCTGATTGCTAACAAGAGCGAGATTTGGGAAAAATGAAAGAAAGAGGGTCGTTTTCAATGATATAAGGAACAAAAAAGCATTGAAAAATTATTTACTATCAAAAGAAAAAGAAAAAAAACAGGAAAAGTGGTCAGAGAATGTGCAAGGGGAAATGAAGACAAGAGAAATAAAGTCTAAGAGGAAACAAAAGAAAGATGGGGAGAAAAAGAGAACACAAAAACTAATCACAAGAGAGAGAGAGAGAGAGAGAGAGAGAGAGAGAGAGAGAGAGAGAGAGAGAGAGAATCGAAAGATATGGGGACTAAACATTAAAAAAAGAAAGAGAGGAAGCTAAATAACCATGTGGAAGAAAAAAGGAGAACAAAGAAAAGAGAAAAAGACTGAAAGGAAAAAGCAAGAAAGAATAAAAGAAAGAGGGAAAGAAAGAAGGAAAGGCAAAGAGGAAGAGAGAAAGGAAGCTAGGAATATGAGGAAATAAAAAAAAAGCAAAAATAGATCATGAAAAAACAAAGAAAAAAGAATAAAGAAACTGACCATCAAAAAGAAAGAAGGAAAGAAAGAAAGCTAGAAAGAACGAAGGGAAAAAGAAAAGAAAGAATAAGAAGAAATAGATGATAAAGAGAGCAAAAACTGACCGCTAAAAAGAAAGGAATGAGGCAAAAAAGGAAGAAATGGACCATTAAAAATGAATAGACAAAGTAGGAAGTAAAGAAGTGAGAAAAGAAAGAAGGAAAAGGGGAAGAACAAAGAAGGAGAAGAAACTTGGAAATAGAAAAATAATTAAAAGGAACTAAAAAAGGAAAAGTAGGAAAAAAAAGAAGGGAGGGAAGTCAAAAGAGAAAGTAAAATTTAGAGACAAAACGAATTCGAGGAAAAAAGCAAGGAAAGAAATTCAAGAAGAAATGATGCAAGGAAATAAAGGGACGAATGAAGTTAGAAAAGTGAAGAAAAACTGATGAAAGTATTCAAGAGGCATTGATCTTTATCAGAAACAAACAACCGAGCAAAAGGAATGGTCGGATGGATCGGTAATTTGGAGTAAGCAAACTACTTGTAGATAAAAGAGGTGATAATTTGCATACGCATTAGCTCTGTCTATGTCTCTCTCCGTCTCTGTCTCTCTCGGTCTCTGTCTCTCTGACATACAATCAAACACACACACACACATACACACACACACACACACACAAAGAAAATATAGTTTGAAACAGTAGAAATATATCAAGAACAAAATGGAACAACGATAATGATGATGATGTTGATGATAATAATAATAATAATAATGATGATAATAATGATAATAATAACACTAATAATAATAATAATAATGATAATAATAATAGGGCGGCATACAATGAGCCAATAGAAATATAAACATGGAATATATTTTATAGTCAAAACCATGCTGTTGAAGAGGAATTGTAATGTAGATATATATTTGGTTATTATTATCTTCCAATGATTGACGTAAATAGTTGTTTATAGAACTATTTTCTGCATTTTTTTCCAAACTAAAGAGGGTGTTGATACAAATAATAACAACTTTTATGTGGAAATCTATTGTGTATTTTCACAAAGATTACCATTAATTCAGGTCTTTTTTTTTTAAACGTCTAGCCGAATTCCCATGACAAGGGAGAAAAAAAATGTGAAAATAATTGTAATAAAATAAAATAAAAAATATTAATGAAAAGTCGACTTTATAATTTGTCCATTATCTCACGCAGCTTTTCTAAGGGGAGTTTTTCTTACTTACTTTCTAGGGGTACCCGCTTCCTGCCTGCTGCTTGTGTCACGTTACTTATGCAGGAGTATGTGTCGCCCATGGAAAATATATTGTACGACCACTACGGCTACTATAACCACTATTTGTAGCTAAATAATAATAATAATAATAATAATGATAATCATCATCATGGTCATCATCATCAGCATCATCCTTGTAATTTCTGCTGCTGCTGCTGCTGCTGTTTTGCTACATGTTACATGTTCGGACCATGAGTTAACAGAGATGGGTGCTGTTTGGTGCTGTGCAGTTGGTGTTAAATTTACAAACAGATTTTCTTCTTCTTCTTCTTCTTCTTTTTCTTCTTCTTCTTCTTCTTCTTCTTCTTCTTTTTCTTCTTCTTCTTCTTCTTCTTCTTCTTCTTCTATTGTTGTGAAGATTAAACCCTGAAAATATTATGCAATTGTCTGATATTTGAGAAAAGAATAATTAGACGAGGGTTTGCCCTTGAAATTTACAGCGGCTTTTTATTCATTTGCACCGTTGGTTATTTCCACCACATTTTACTTTACTTTCTGCTTTTCGGGGTTCCAAAATAAATAAATAAAAAAACTGAAGACACAATCTATCTATCTATCTATCCATCTATCTATCTATCTATCTAAATAGATAGATAGATTGACTGATATGTAGATAGATTGATTGCTGGATAGAACGATTGAATTAGGAAAACACATGGCTAACAATAACAACATGTTTATCAGTTTTCAAATATTACACTATAGTTCAAACAGTCTATCTATTCATGCGTCTCTGTCTCATGCACACACACAGACACATACATGTGCAATTTCTATTAAACAAATGAAAATGACATTACGTACAGGCGGAGGGCTCTCCGCATCATTACCAAGCGATATCACGCTTGCCCTGTCTCTTTCCCTCTCTTTATCAATATCTGAAAAATCTCATTTATAAATAATTGTCTGGCAACGGACTTATTGATCCACCCTCTTTCGCTCTCTCTCTCTCTCTCTCTCTCTCTCTCTCTCTCTCTCTATATATATATATATATATATATATATATATATATATATTAGGATCGCCGGCCAAACCGTTCTCAATAAGAACACTGAATGCGAAGCTTGTTCTTTCGAATTGGCAAACGGAGTAAACTCGGCTAAAGATTGTGCAAAACATGTATACTAACCACGAACAAATGTTGACAATAAAGATTATCCCGTCGTGAATCTTTCTGACAAGAATTTGTCACGCAAGTCTGTAATGCTGATATACTTGTTATTTTGCAAAAATTGTAATCTACAATATCTGAATGAAACGATGAGTCCCCTAAATAAACGGTTAAATGTACATAGAACTGGAAAAAGTATGTCAACACATCATAGAACATTTCAAAGAGATATGTGCTAATGAATCATTTCCCATACAAATTATAGACTCATTTAAAGGAAATGGTTAAAACAGATTTGATGAAATACGACTATAAAAATCATACTTGTAATATACCCATGTTGATTAGATAGCAAAGCAAGGAAAAGAACTCAAGAGATGAATTAGAACGTTCTGGAGCACTATTTCCTCCATTAGCGCGTATAGATGAGTGCTCAAATCGTTCAGGTACTAATGGAAATAACAGAGAATCAACAGTATCATGGTAAATCATGAAAAGTTGAAATATATATTGACGAAGATCTCTCAGGATAAAATCAGAATATTCCTAAACAAAGCCCAAAAGAAGGCACCGAAATACAAGTATAGACAACAAGGCTTAGAAAAGAGCAAATATCATCAATGGCACGAATACCTTCTGAATATAATTGATACGAAATTATACAAACCTTCGATACGAAATTATACAAACCATTGATACCTTCGATACAAAATTATACAAACCTTCATCATGGTTCCTTGGAATATACGTGTTATTCTCAATATCTATGAACGGCTTGACGATATTGATCTATAAAAAATATGAAAAAATAAAGAAATAATACTTGGCTTTCCAAATGAACTGACTTTGGAGGGACATATTTCTATAGTAACATATGAATTATGGCTAACGCTACGATATAATATTTCAACTATGAGAAACAATATAAAATGTAACTATGAATAATGATGTTACAATGAACATCCCTTATTGTTAATATCAGACATCAAATTTACGTATGAACATATGGATCATATAATGATTACAAAAGAATGAAAAATTATTTGAAAAAAACAACCTTAAAACTCAGAAAAACTCTTCACTAAAGGATCAAATTATAGAGAACGAAAAAGTATAAATTATGATGAATGTGAAAAATTACTAAAACACAAGATGATTGAATTCAGTTTGTGGCAACCAAATACAAGATAGTAGAATCTAGATTTACACAATGGAAAGAAAAGATCGTCAAAACAGTGAAAAAAAAAGAATACAATACTTCAATAACAAAACCTCCACAAAATATCAAAATATCAAAAAACTGAGAAGAATAAAAAAAAAATGTAATTGTTCCAACTGACAACGCTATAAATAACACTGTATACAAAATATGCTATATCCAACGAATACTATTAGAAGTAAAAATTGTTGGGTTACCAACAATAAAATATGCAATAACTAAAAAACATCCAGATGTAATCATATGTGATAACAATTGGCTATGTGAAATTCTAAAAATAATATAGAATATAAGTCAGGCGCATTACCAATCATATACTGGATACGTAAGCTATATACAACTCCAACCAGAGCTTGATCTATCATAGACTCACAAATGTGTAGTACCAAACTTTTGAGTAGAGCAATTTCGAAAGTGTTCAAATTGATATTCCATCAAATAGATAAATTCCGTAAAAAGTAAATTCTGCAATAGTCTAAATCTATTATCACTGTTAAACTAAACAAAAAAGTCTTTCAGAAAAAAAGGCTAAATCAATTTCTTGGCATGATATCAGACAACTGTATGTAAGAATTCCACATAGAGACCTTATTAATGGACTAAATGATAGAACATATTCAGCATTCTCAGGCGGTCAAAACCAGTATATTACCGTCACTGATTCTAAAGCTTATTGGTAAATAGTATACAAAATAATAAACACCACTTTAGTAAAACTATCATAAAAAGAAATAGTACATCATCTGATCTTAAGAATGGATTATCAAGCATGATTGCAAAATGTAGAGATACCTATGGGAATCGACCCTGCACCATTTTGAGCAAACTTTTACTTTCATGGACACGAATACACATTTATGTTATCATTAATGAATGATGATATTCATATCTCAAATAGATTTCATGCATCTACATATTTTATTGATCATATATCTTGTTTGATATTGAGAGGAATTCAAAAGATCATATTCAGAAATGTATCCGAAAGAACATGAAATGAAACTCAAACGAAAAAGAACACAGGCAGCATTTTTTGACACAAAAATATAAATTGAAAATGGGACACACACACACACACACACACACACACATATATATATATATATATATAAATTCTTCGATAAAAGCGATGCTTTTCCATTTCGTAATTCAAATGCCACCAAAAAAGTGGTAATACTCGCAACTACATATTTTAAGGTAGAATACTATCGGTATATCTAAGAATAGCAGGAACTACGCCATAGAAAATGATTTCATCGTAAAAAGTTGCAAATTTGATACACAAAAAGAAGATAGAATGGGGTAATACACATATAAGATATGAACAACAGCATAAAGCTGTCAATGGACATCTGGAGACGTTCAAATATTATCGAATCGATACGAAAGAAATAACTACACAAATTCATGGATATCTAAACAAAAATGATATAAAATAAACACTGCACACAAGACATATAAGATAAAGATACACAACGTATGGAAGCACCTATATACTGTGTAAAAAGAAACGAGGGACTCGACCATATGTGTATACATGTAAGGGCAATGCTTTAACAATAAGATGCATTGTAAATGACATAGAATATAGCATTATTTAATTCGAATTATTCAATTATACATGTATAATTTTTGCTGGCTGAATCTGTTCATAAACCTTGTTAGACAATATATGTTCAAATAACATATATAATAGGGAGAATACGTTGCTTTCATAACAGATTACAAGATTAATTTACCTCATAATCATAAACATGAATAGAAACCACATTAAATGATATAGTATTTAAAAAAGTGTTTAAAGGTCGTTTAGCCATACATATTCACACTGAAAAAATAGTAATAAGAGTAAAAAGTATGCCTCACAACAACTGATGACGATATGTTCATATATATACATAAAGAAATATCATAGCAACAGTATATATACAGAAATGGGGATCGTGCATTATTATATCAATGTTTTTACTTGAATCTTATTGAAAATACATGTTTATATAGACATAAATCTGACAGTAGAAAAAGTTTGCTTCATATCAAAGTAAAATTCTGTGTAAACAACTCATGAACATAAATTACAATTCAAAATCTTATTTCAGAAATATAAGCACAAATGGAATTTTTCTTAAAATATAATCTGAGTTTATCTGCAAAACATAATATAATGCATGTTCAAGAGTTTCCTTCAGCCTATGTTCACACAAATACAATTGTAACAGAAAAAAAGTTTGCTTTGTAACGAATTAAAATAATGGTGTAGTTATATCCACATAATTTGTAAGTATGATGGGAGTACCGAAGAAAGAAGCCTCCCTATTCTTTAATACTCCCGAATCAGGTTTATGTTGAAACAGCTGACGAACTCCTAATAAAGAATAAAATTACTTATATAAATGCAGATATTAGTAAGTTTTATGCATCTAGATGCTAAAATTGAATGATAAAATACGCTAACGTGTTGAGGTAAAACTGACTGGATTAAATAACTCGCATTGCACATGGTTGTGGATACTCTGGGTCTATATGACCATTGACTAATAGAATTTTCCTTTTCATCATTGCAAAATGGAAGGTTTATATGGTTTTATATACATGACATTGTAGAAAAAAAGACTCTATAAAGATACTGAGACGTTAAAGATTGGAAAAAGAGTATGGCAAGAGGACATAATGTTTCCGAAGGTCTTTACAGCGAATGCTGAAAGCATATTCTGGAAAACACTGGAAGAACGTGGGAGTGAACATTGGCGGAGAATATTTGAACAATTTAAGGCACTGTAATGACAATGAACTGGTATCGGGTACGTAGGAGGATCTTGAAAACACATGTTGAATGATCTTTATCGAGAGGGCCGAAAATCGGGTTAAAGATTAACAAAACCATGACAAAAGTATAATGATGAAGTCCTGAAAAAGCCCAAAAGAATAAACGGAGAAACCTTAAAAAGATCCCGAATACATTCACCCTAAATACAAAGCATTTTGTATACATAGAGCCATCCTGAAGAGCAAATTCCCGATATGCTTTAAACGTAAGGTACACAATCAAGGCATAATTCCAGCAATAGCATCCAGGCACAAAAACTTGAAACTTATAATAAAATCACTCAAAAACAAACTAAGAAGAGCGCAGAATACAAAAAGAGCAAAGTAAGGAATAGGATCTTTGCTACCATCACATTGACGCAATGAATCTCCAAAACACAAAAAAACATTGTATTGATTCCATTTTTCAATTGACTGAAACTCGGTTTAGATCAATCCATTCTCCCGAAGAGATGTGTTTGACAAACATCGAAATACAGTATCAAGTTTTTTTTCCTGTTTTTTATCATGAATGCATCATCATCATGGCCAGCTGTTATATTTTCATTTGAAACAGTTTTTCAAGAGAAACGGAATGTATAATATGTAATGAAGCATTGAAAAATATCTACTCATCTTATAAACCCTCTACCGACGGTATCAAGCGCTAGTTTGAATAAAAATCTATTAAATACATATACACACGCTCGTTGTACATTGATTATTGCCCCCCCATATATATATATAATTACAAATACGTTATTTTCGTTCGAAATTCTATTTTAACTTACATCCCCTTATTCCATGGTGAATGTGTCAGTTGGCATAGACAGCATGAATAAAATGAACAAGTTAAGAAATGAGCAGCTGAAGGATTGAACCAGCATCCAATAGGAGATTGTCTTAACGTAACATCGCTCTTACCATTGAGCTAAACAGTCAGACAGTAAGCTCAAAAAACTTATTAATGGTCTAATCTTGTCTTGTTCATTCAGAGTCCGTCTCTGCTCTATCGTTTTTCACCATGGACAATTATATTTTGTAGAAATGGTTATGAAATCTGACAGAATAATTATAAGCGCTTTATTGCATTATAACTGACATCCCATTATTACATTTTATATATATATATATATATATATATATATATATATATATATATACTTTCCCGGAGGAAAAATCAAAATTTAAAAATTCAGCAACACTGGAAAGCAATTGATATTTTATAGATATTTCCCGAAATGAAATGGGTACACACACATACACTACGCATTCCACTGGTTGTGCAAGCACATACTCCCGATCAGACTCACCCAAGCCAGCGTTCATCCTTTGACAGGCACCTTATCCCCTCCCCAAACCCTAAAGAATTAATGTTTCTCAAACCTGATAATTATTGTGCTCATTTTACTTGGCACGTCAGATTGTACTTTTGAATTCACAATGTGTCCATGTTTTATCGTTGTGTTGTGATTTGTATTAGAAGTAGTGATAGGGAATCTTTGACAAATTATTCAACAAAATTCGTCCCAAATTTGTGTACTGATTCTGAATATGTCTATATTTTTCTCTGGAATATGTAGTTCACAACTTTTAAGAATACAAACATACATGAATACACAGCTACTTTATTTTATAAACTGCCAACCTTACATAAGTTCTGAAAGAGAGAGAAATTCACATTCGGATAGAAAGTAAGGGTACAGTTTAGCATTACAACTACATCGTAAATATTTTTTACTTTTATGAAACCTTTCAATATTTCCTTTCTCAAAACTGATAAAGTTTCAAGAGGTTTGAATATCTAATGAACTGAAAGCACACGGCATTGGGGCAAAAATGAAAATTTACACTGGATTCGAATTAGGTCCACCGATTGTAATTTCCCGTGTGATGTGTTAATGCTTTCACTGATTCCTTTACCATTAAAAGCATTTTTTATGTGAGCAAGAATGCAGACCCAATATAAATCGACAATTTTTTTGTTTTTGCCAAACTCAACGTAAAATGTGTCCTGAAGGCAAATTGAGACCAATTGATTTCGAATATGCGTTTGTTTTCAAGTTGTGATGCTTAGTTATCGACTTATAAAAGTACAAGCAGAAGTTATTTTTCACTACTAGCTGAGGTACCCGGCATTTCCCGTAAAAAACCTTAAATCTGACACCACTTGTAAGCGAATGATATTTTCATAAAATCAAAATGGGGAGAAGGGTGATCGTGTACACGGTTGGTCAAGTACACACTCCAGCACAGGCAAGCACATCCCCCGGCAGGCTTTTTTACCCAACCCTTTGAAAACTTAAAATTTTTTTTCTCAAATCTGAGAATTCTTGCGCTCATCTTTGACGTTACTGGTTCACACGACAATGCAAACTATTTGAATTCTAATTGTCCCCATGTTTTTATTGTTGTGCTGGGGTCAGGATTCAGGTTAGGGATTTTGCTCCAGGATGAATGTTCAATTGCCGGGTTAGGATTAGATTACTTAAGAAATACTGCCGAACTGAGATAAAGAGAAATTCATATATGCAGTTACCTATGACTTACAGAAAGCATTATAATCATACTTAGCATTATAACAACACTGTAAATCGACCCCTCCCCTCTTATAAAACCTTTGAGAGTATTTCCTTTCCAAAGCTGACAAATTTGGGGGAAGTTTGAAGGTCAAATTGATAGAAAGCATACGAAATTAGGAGAAAATCAATTGAAATGAAAGCAATTAAATTTTCTACTGGTTTTGAATTGAATGAAATAGTTTCATCATATGAGACATTGACCCCATAAAAATCGCCCAATTTATTTATTTTTTTAAAATTCGACCTAAAATACTTTGCCGGAACATCGAGACCTATGAGAGAGCACAATCACTCATCCGCCCGCCTAACTACTTTATAATAGAACTCCTACCCAAATTAAATAAGCACGGATGGAAAGAAAGAGTTCAGATCAGCATTACAGCTACATTGTAAATAGAACCCACTTCTAAAACCTTGAAATATCTTGCCGAAATTAAACTTTCTCCGCCAGAGTTTGATCTCAGTTTATCTCTAAACATATTGCTATTGAGCGACCATTGTTTTAAATGAATAAATCAACCTTTACATGAATTCTTATGAATTAACACGAAAAAGAAATTTAGGAAAAAGTACTGACTTTTGTACATGTTTTCAAATTCAAATAAATGTTACAACTTGGCCGTTGATGCTGATCCAAAATATATATATAGTTTCCGAATATAACTCTAATACTTTTATAGAAACAAAAACATGTTTTCGGAGTTCTTTTTAGAGAGACTTGAACGCAGATCCCATTTTTGTGAAATTCGACTTGAAGATTTGCGCAGTCGATTGTTTGAGACATGTTGATTCTGAATTTGCCTTCGTTTGCCCTTTATGATGCGTGATTCACTTAGTTATAAAAATACTGACATACATACTTTGATACTTTATGATATATAAGATAAGATAAAGCCAGAGACTGTTGATTCAAAATAGAGTTACCGTTCTTGGTCGAAAAATTTGATTTGAAAAAAAAAAAAAGTACAAAAAACTTCTTCAGATGATGTTGATATGGTCTGGGCGAAAAATGCCAGATAAAAAACGAAAAATCATTTTAGATAGACTTATTTTTAGACCCCACGCAAACTATCGATTTTTTTTCGAAATTTGACTTAAAATTCATAATATGTCGATTTTGAATATGCCTTTTTGTAGTGGTCGACAAACACACATGCATATATACTTCATAGATGCACTTATCATCATCATTCATTATAAGTCCACTGCTTAATAAAAGCTTGTCCAAACTCATCCACAACGACCGTAATTGTCTTACCAATCCCAATTTTCTACCATCAAATCTCTCTATCTCGTCCTCCATCTTGTAATTGGTCTTTTCCTACAAGGGTTTCTGTCCTATTGGCACAAATCGCCAAGCCTTTCGTTCCATCTGTTGTTATCTATTTTTGCTAAGTGTCCAGCCAATATCCATTTTTGCTGCTGATTTTTGTCTTCCTCTTAGAGCTATCCATAGTGTTGGTCTTTCTGCAGCTCTCTGAGCGATTTCAATTTGATTCTCAGTTGGTTGAGCATTTCTTTTGTCTTTGTTCTCTCAAACTTTAACCTTATTTTTCTGCCTTCACTTTTTAGATCAGTCAACATCTTTTGTGATTTTCCCAATGACCCTACCTCTATGTAAATGTCATCAGTGAATCCCAAGAGGCTCAAATATTCTGAGTCTATGTTTATATCCATTACCCCTTGTCAGATTTTCGGAAGACGCTTTTAAGGCTCGTTGTAAACAAATTAAGTGATATTGTAACCCAGGGTCTCACAAATTTTCCGATCTTCGTCTTGGTTGTATATTTATGTAAACCAACCTTTGCAGTGTCATATCCGTGTATATTCTGAATGACTCGTATTTAATCCTTGTTAACACCGTGTTCCTGCACTGGATTGAAGATTGTCGTGTATTTTCTCCCGTCATATGCTTTTTCATAATCTACAAAGGCAAAACAGAGTGTTCTAATGTTCTAATGTCTTTTCAATTAGTTGACTTATAGTGTGTAGGTGGTCCCTTGTTAAATAGCTACTTTTGAAGCTTGCTTGCTCGCATGGTTGATTTATTTTTGCAGTTTATAAATGTTCGATAGTAGTGTAATGGGGAAGTGGTTGCTGAGGCCCTGATTATCTCCTTTCTTATAGAGTAGAATCACTATTTCTAAACAGACGTTTTGAAGTACTTTTTTTTCTTTTACACTGTTTGAATTGCTACGCTACTCATTTGTGAATGATCTATCCTACATCTTCAAGAAGGTCTGTTGTTATACCATTTTTGCCTGGGGGTTTTCCAATTTTTTTGTGAAAACACTATAGTGCAGGGTAAATTGTTGCAAAATTAAGCTCTAATCGATTTTTTGTTGAAAGCAAAAGCTGTACATGTTGGGGAAGCTTAGTGTGCATTTTCAAAGAAAATATGTGCCATTCTTTGGGTATTCTATGTATTTTACCGACAAAATTCTGATGATCTGAAAAATGAGCAACATTTAGCTTGGGACAACCAATGCATCCGAACGATAGCCACCTCTGGAGCTGAGATATGGAACCAACCCAAGAGATAGGCCTGCAGACTGACAAGCATGCAAGAAAGAATCATACTCAACCTCACATGGAAAGATCATAAGACAGCACAATATAGTAAGAAAAAAAAACAGGAGTCTTGAGACATCACATAATCCACTGGAAAACTCAAATGGCAATGGACTGGTCATATTGCAAGAATGGCAACCAACCGATAGACATCGCAACTCACAACATGGATCTCCAGAGATCACATGCGCCTAGGAGACCGACAGAATACAAGATGGAGAGACAAACTAGACAAATGCAGAAAGTATTGGCTCTGCAACGCCCATAATAGTAAGTTGTGAAGAATCCTAGGGAAGGTCGATGACCAACGATAGACAGCAAAAGATGGTTGATGATGAACATGATAAGAATACCAAAGTAATATGATAATTGAGGTTTATATGCAAGGAATCGCCCCGGAAGCAATATCATTGTAAACTATCAACACAGGGGTTACGTATAATACTACTAGATTGGGCATCGAATGATCTTGATAACGTCAAAGTATCTTAAACCTGACAAATAAAATATACATTTTGGAAACTTTTCATACTATTTATTCATTACTCAATATCCCACTATCAAACATAACCACAGAATATAGTACTGCTGTAATCTATTGACCAGAATGATTCCATTTCAGAATCTGAAAAGTCAAACGTATTGATCAGAAGAAATGTTAGGATAAATATTTCCATTCTGATAATCTTTCGTGAGGTAATTTCTTTTTTAGACAAATACCTTTCCGTCCAATAATGGTGTAATAATCTGGTTTTTAAATCACATTAGGTATAGAATAAATAAGTGACCATCGTCCTTGAAAATTCATAAATTCAAACATAATGCAATTCATAAATCCTGATTTTATAGACATACAGGGCGCATTGATTAATGGAAGGTGGAAGATGAAGTGTGAGAAAAATGTCTCTATCGAGGGTCCATCGAGTACAGTAGGTGATGCTACAGCTGTTCATGGATAACTTTTAAACATGATTGATTCGTGAAACCTGTAAATCTTTCTGCCTGGTTACATGGACAGGAAACCAGCCAACAAGTTCTACAATTCGGATCTGAAGGTGTTATGAACTGTCTGTGTAACAATATCGCGACTAATGATTCGGAAAATAGTGCTGTTACAAAGTTCATCAAAGCAGTTTAGCAACAGTAGTTCGAAAAGGATATAACCAAAGCACTGGATTAGTTTCTCTTCGGCATGCGAGTATCAGCCTCATCGTGAGTATGATCTTTGAAACCTTTGTCCAGTTTAGCAATATAAATGATATAAGTGTGTATTACCACGTAGGAAACACATTTGTACGTGACACAAAAATCTGCGGAAAAACTATCATGAATTGAAGAGCGCATTGAAGTCTCAAAAACAGCATCTGGAAAAGAAAGATGAAAATAACATTCGAAAAAGAGTCGGACACTTGAGATTTGAGAGTGAAGGAACGTGGTGTTCAAATTTAGACGGAAGTCGAAAACGTTGAACGAAGTTTTTTCTCCAATAAAGTTAATAAATCCGCTAGTCTCTGACATCCTTATTTGTTTCGTTTGATGCCCTTAACCCCAACCCTCACAAGCCGACCTGATGGCCGACGAGAGATGTGTTCGCTCCAATCTCTTTCTCCAATTGTCGCTATTGACACTGTCATCAATGAGTCTCTGCTTAATCAATGAGAAGAGAGAATAATTTTAAAACTGTACGCAAGTTGGCTGATTTAAGGCAGATTGTGATTGTCTGATCTTCCCAACAACTAATTCCCAGCGAAAATAATGGTTCCGTTCCCTTCGTTCAATGTGCGAACTTGTGTTTTACAACATACACCTGAACTCTACAAAATTGGCACCTATAACAAGTGCGAGCTTATGGCTGTAGTACAAGGTAAGATCATTCCTGGTCGTTGTGTATAAAAAGAACGTCCAAGGAAGGCAGGTATTAAATGATTCCTCCCTTGACAAGTTTGTGGTGGACCATGGGTTCTTTTGTTTGTAGAACCGGATTTTTGTGAGTTACTGGTGTATCTGTCAAAATTATCCCGGGTTTGATGAAAACCTCTAGCTTCCCTTTTTAAGATAGTGATGAATGCAGATGCGTTGAGCCTGATTTGACTTTTGACTTCTTTTATATCTATCCCTTCAGCATCAGCCATCTAATATTACAGCTTTATTGTCAAAGCTAATTTCAACATCATCATTTGGTAACCACGTAACTATTTCATCTACAATAGATTACGTCATTTGTCAAAAGGAACCCAACATCAACATTCAATAGAGATATAGGTGCAACCAAGAATTCATATCTACCAAAGCAGCCTAGGGAGTAGATATCAGATCGATACTTCGATAAATTTACAATTTATTTTTCATTCTTCTCTTACATCTATTAGCTAATGTTTCACTGATAACGTGGTTGTTTTCTTATGATGTGCAACTGTGGGCAGCTTTCTTTTAGTAAGTGGATCTGAAATTGAATGGTACCACGAAAGACGCTCTTGAATGAACTGGGCATATAATTTTTCTCTCTATTCTTCTGATTTGAGATATCTGCTAGCTGATCTCGACAGGGGAACTGTTTTGGCTCAATGGAGACCATTTTTGAGTCATCAAAATTCACCTCTCGTAAATTTAGCATTCCTCAAACTTTTTCCATGCTTTCATTTATTTTCTTCCTTTTAAAACCAGTTAATTGATAACGCTTATCTATCTTCAAGTCTTTACCCTCCTCTTTGAATATATTGCAGAAATTTCAATTATATTTTCCATCTCTAGAACCATCTATCTGTGATTAACGCATAAGCTTCAGGGGTTGCAACCCGGATGCCTCACCAGTTATTTCATTCGTGATTGCTGAATCAAAGTGCAAGTACTATAGATCATCCATTTTAAAAAAAAAGGGTCCAATAAATATATAGCATAAATATTTGTAGTAAACAAACTGTGGCATGTAAATGTACAACGGTGTATGATATCAAAGAATAGACTTATTCTCACACACTCAAAGAATTATGTTTTCAGGAACCTACAATTTACAAATCTTTCGGAAAAAATCATTTTTAAGAAATTATGCGAAGCAAATGCTTGAATTTCAATTGTTGTTAGCCTTGTAAACATAAACTTAATTATTCTCCAACTTTTCATTTTCGTATGAAAATATTACCAGGTGTGGGCGTCGCAGTACCCGCAGCCCAGGGACCTACAAAATCTTAATCCGGCTCTGTCTGGAATAGCCAATAAATACTGATGTGGAACCTGCTGGTTATTGACTGTGTCTTTTATGGTACATAGCACCTTCATTTCCTTCCTTACCTGTTCAATAGTAAAAGTTGTTGTTCAATTAACTGAGAAATTGTCATCTTCGAATATCCTCCGTGAGTCTGGATCAGTGTCTCTGAGCGAGAACATTTGTTTAAGGCATGCTGGTGTTAGACAAGTATAGTTTATCATGTCATATGCGAAAAGGAATTTGCAAATGTTACATAAGCTGCTTAGAAGCAGTTCCTAAGGTTGTTGTCGGGTCGCACGTATAAATATACGCAGTGATTCGAAGTGTAGTTGCTGAAGAGATAGGCTTGGTTTCTCAATTATTCATGATATCGTGCCTGGATGGAACTAAAATACAATGATTCTAATAATACTATTGTCATTGTTTTGTCTTAATCATCTTTTGTATTCTGTCGATGGTTATTTACAATCAGAATGTTCTCTACAATCCCTTCCCGTGGTTCCATCTCAATTAATGTTGTGATGTATGCTCTGTTCAAAGATATACAAAAATATAATGAAAATATTTCCCATCTCTTGTTTGGCGTACGCTTGCACTTCCGTAAACACCGGACATTCTGAACATCTATTCTAAACAGTAAAGTCTAAGCAATGTTCATCCAGACCAAAGATTTAATTCACAATGATGATCTTGATTGAACCAACCATGAGTTTGATTGTATCTTTATACTTTTGTATGTTGCATAACAACAAATAAAACGAAATTATGGCCTTCGTTTGAGATGAAATCTCATTAATCAATTGTTGTAGCTTCCTCAATTACTGAATATTAATTATTCCACTCTGTAGGGTTTCGTTCAATCAATAGTAACATGTTGTTGGTTTCTCTTGGTTAAGGCCTTCAACTGGGTAGAAGTTCCCATGGTCATTGAGCCTATCACTCTACAAGCTATTGACCGTATAATCACCAGAGCATTGCAACATATATATAGTCACAGCTGCTCCTTTGCCAGACTACATGAAAACTCAGACCACTTCCAGCTCCAAAAAAGGTTACGACCAGGTGATACAAGCTCACCCAAACTCTTAATAGCCTACCCGATATGATCTTCATAAACCTAGACTTGTAAAGTAAAGGAATCATAATAGACGGCAAATACCAGAGTAACCTCAGATTTGCAGGAGACATCGTCCTTCTTGCAGAGAACCTTCACGACCTCCAACTAATGCCAGATGAATCCAACGAGGAAAGCAAGAAAACCAGCTTTCACACGAAATTCAGCAAAACATGGTTTGTGCAACATTTACGTCAGAAATAAACACACAACGATCGAAAGTGAAAACGCAGAACTGGAGAAAGTAGATTACCACATCTACGTAGGACATCAAATCACCATAAAATCCTCAAAAGAAGAAGATATCACACGGAGAATCACTGTAAGTTGGCAAGCTTATCCTTCAAGAACAAAAAATCCTATCACTCCAAAAACAAGAGTATACAACCAATGCATACTCCGGATAATCAGCTATGGAACTGAAACATGAAACTAAACAAAACACTGACCCCAATTTGAGAAACATGCAACGTGCACATGGAAAAATTATGCTCAACCTCAGATGGAGGGCTCACAAAGCAACACAATATATCAGGGAAAAACATCATATAATCCATTACGAAGCTCAAATGGCAATGGGCTGGTCATATTGCTAGAATGGCAGACAACCGAAGGATATCACTCACAACATGGATCCCCAGAGATCACATGCGTAACCAAGGCTAAGAATACAAGATAGAGAAACGAACTATACACGTCCAGAAAATATTGGCCCCGCAACGCTCATGATAGAGATATGTTGCGAATCCTGGGGAAGGTCTATGTTAAACAGCGGACGATAAAAGATTGATGATGATGATGATGATGATGATGATGATGATGATGATGATGCTTGGAATTTACGACTCACGATGTTGCACAGACAATACCGAAATCCAGATATTGTTTGAATACATGGTTATATATTGTGCTTCAAATTGTAACCAATCCCTTTACATTCATCCAATCACAGCTCTGATTACATTTAGCTAGGGTTTTCTTTCCCCTATCTTGAAATTAGATATCGGAAAGACTTTCGTCTGTAAAATCACAACTTCAAAATCACAATTGATCCATGATCGATTATTAGTGACTTGAAATACAAATAAACCTCGACTTGGACCCTGATGAAGTAAGGGACTGAATAAAAGATTGTGAGTCGAAATATTGTGACTTGAATGCATTTTAGATTCCCGAGTAGCCTAAAAAAGATCACTGCTGTTTTTTAGTGTTATTTACAATTAAAAATATGTTATTCCTGTAAAGTTAATAAAAATGAATGTGAAATATCTGTTTATTGGATATATTAAAAGCAGTTTCAGCAAAATTTACTTTCAGAAAAGAAATATGATAATTGGACCAAAGGCTTAATTTTTAGCAATAATGCTGCATATTCAACACCTTCCTCACAAATCAAAAATATAATGCTTTTTATAAAAGCACAATGGGGCTACATGGATTGTGATAAATGCTGTGATATATACTATAACTTCTTTTTCATATACTAAATTGGATACACTTTAATTGGTATCAAAGATTTCATTTTGCACTTTCCTAAATTCAACTTAGCTATAATTTTTTTCCTTTTCAAAGTTTCATTTTTTATGTCTCGTATGACGGGAGAGCATGCTTAATAACAAATGGTGGTTCGTGTCAAAAATTGACAGGAAACATTTCCTAAATTCTGAATTTTTATTCTATGAGGCTTAACATAAATCAGTGAATTAATCGTGCACGGAAAGAAAGTAATCCTCATTTTGGTTAAACAAAGAGACGTAAAGATTCAACGCAGTACTTTCCAAAATTGATAAAGGTGCTGAATATTCAGCTTTTGGGACTGAAATTCGAATAAGAATGAGTTTTACATATTTTTGATCTTAGTCAATAAAATCTTGTCTTAGTCGGCAAACATCTTCTACTCATAATGCTCCAAGTGAATATACAGCATTTTTTTTCAATATTGAAGTTTCAGCTACTTTTTCATGTGTACACAGTATAAATAAGTACTTTTTTAGATGCTGTGTTGGAGAATTATATGAGAAAGCATTTCCCCTGTTTGTTATATTTCGAGATATTTCCTCCAAGGCAACACCAGATATTCCTGCTAGTGAATATTTATGTGAATCGTTTATATATATATATATATATATATATATATATATATATATATATATATATATATATATATATATATATATATATATATATATAATCAATGATACTTTCGTATATAAGTTTTTCGGTGAATGTATTACTTTACATAATTTTTTTATTGGTGATATTTCGGCCTTGCTATTCATCGCCGTTTTTGAACGATGCTGACCAGTAAGGCAAGTGTACTATCCGAATATGATGGTTAACAACATTTTCCTCAAATGGCCGGAAAGAAATGTGTACGAAAAAAATGGCTAGTATCGTAGAATCGGGTAGCTACAAAAAAAAAAAAGAAAGAAAAATACCACCTCGTCGACAGTGATATAACTGTCCCGATTCCCAAATAAAAACAAGGAGCATTTCACACAACAAAATTAAAGACGATGCAACACTATCGTAAACTATCCCATGTGTATGGCCTCCCTCAAATACATAAAATAGACATGGAGTCAACTACCTAGGCTTAACATGTCACCCATTGAGTTGTCTCCTTATTGATGCTTTAAAACCACCGCTGGGCAAAATTCCGTTATATGTGAAGAACTCGGACCATTTCGTGGTTTGCTTCAAAGTGGTAATTTTCCAGTTTGTCTCGTAGTATGAGCAAGGTTTCCTCTGTTTAGATTTCATCAGAGGAAGCCTTGTTCATACTACGAGACAAGCTGGAAAATGACAGAAATCTCAAGAATAGCACCAGCATCCTCGTTAATAACAAGTGGGAGAGGTTAACGTTTCGTATTCAGATTACTGATTTTAATCAAGAACAAGATAGCAACAATCCTCCCCCTTCTGGAAATAGTAGTGATCTATACACAAGGTGGTTTTTGTCTGAAGTTGACTAATGGCTGCATTTACGTCATTCCCTGTGAATATGAGAAAGTCTACACAGGAGAAACCGAAGTCACACTTGAGGAGAATAAAAAAAAGCCACAATCAAAGGCGAGAGAGGGAATGCTGGAATGGTTGATCATATCTGAAGAGAAAAAAGCGATCACTATCCTTTCTGGATAGAAGTCCGGATAGAGGACTAGAAGCACTGATAGAAAATGAGGAAAATAAAGGAACAGAACACATGAACATATCAACTGAACATATAAGACATAGTTCAACATAATGTGGCTTCTGCTACTCAACAAGGACAAGGAATTAAAATCCAGGCCTAACAAAGTAGACCCCCTCCAAAAAAAACCTCCTAAAAAACAAAGAAAACATCTGAATGCGACGTTATAACCGTTGTTACTATTGAAAAAATATTCTGTTGACCACCATCGCATTTAGACATTTCACCCGAAGAAGCTCGAGAATGAATCAGTCGAAAACAAAACAAACTTCTTCGACAACTATTTATTCAAAATTTCAAACCATTTTCATTTCAATTATGTATCTTACATAGCAGTTTTGTATCAGAACAACGACATTGTGTGATTTGATCCAATGAGGATCAAATCCACTGATAACAGCCAACACCTACAACTTGCTGATCATAAAAATTCATATTTGGAAAATCATTTCTGTCCTTACAGATGCAGATGCGTGGCCCTTGTCATTGCTCGGTGTAATCTGAACCACTGGAGTTGGGGTTCGCCTCTGACCACTCATACAGTCACTTGTTTGGTTCCCCACATTAAACCAACCTAGTATCACACCCTGTCCCTTCTTGGTTTCGGGTAAATACGAGATTGCTGATCACTACTGTACGTTGTCTTTACTGATCTTTTTTTTCATATCATCTATTCGTTAACCCAGGCGAGAATAAACCACAGCTATACTTGAATTGAGATGGGTATTTTTTATAGAAAAAATATTTCATTCGTTTAGATTTTGAAACAATTTATAGCAGAATTTTGACCTCCCAGGGTGAGAATCCAAGGCTACGAAGAGCGAATCAAAAAATTACACTGTTCATCATTCAAGTTTCAGGGATGCTCTTCTACAGAGGGACATATGTTTAAGGGAAATCGGGGCACAGTTGATCACAGGACAGAGTCAATCATCATGATTTTTTTTCTCACAAATGCGAATACACAACAGGGAAGCTGCTACCTTCATTTCTCAAGTCAACGGATCCTCCATTTTGTGGAAGACTTGCTTGCCTAGGCTTTGCTGTACAGTGTGCAGGCTAAGAAATATGATTTTAAGCCAAAAGCAATATTAAGAGGCACTCTTATTTCCATTGCAGAGTCATAACGATTCGGAATTTTCTAATTGCGCCAAATGAGATCAAATTGATATTGTATTAGAATTATTTGTGGCCCAAACTGCAATCACTCTGCTTGTTTTGTATTGAGATGTAATGTTATTTTGTTTATGATATGTAAGGGGCAAAGTGAATCGGGGCAGAGTCATTCACAAATACTTTGAGCTCTATTGCTTTCTCACGAAATTTTCACTTGAAATTTAAATTAAAATACTTTCATAGTTCCCGCTACTTAAATTCGAAGGTCCGCTCCTATAAAATATGAACGGAAATTTTTCTTCGTCTATTAAGAGGATAACGTAAAGGACATTTACTTTTAAAAATTTTGACTTTGAATTTGTTTCCATTGTGTTTAATTTGAATTGATAGTTATTCATTGAGTTGGATACTTTGGGGTAAATTCAATTCCAGCGAAATAATTTAGAGAAAACAATGAACAGTTTATTATGTATTGACGGTTGGTCTTGAAAAGAATAATGATTATGTGCAGGATTGCAAGATAGTCAGTGGCGATTCTGACCAAAAACACGCCAAAAATAGTCAAGAATTGCCATATGTTAAATCTGTCTATGAAAGCAATTATTTCATTAATTTTTTCATTGGATAAAGTATTGTGTACAACATATTAATCAATGAGGATCAGTTTCTCACTTCATAACAATAGGACACTGACCTAACACCTGATTAATCCTCTGTCTCATGAATAGAGATTTAAAAAAAGCACTGTTTTAAGTACGGGAATTTTCTTCTCTTAATGCCATTGTATTGTAACATTTATTAAGGCTATGTATGCAAAATTCAAAACTTGTAACCGGTCTACACATTTGAAATTCAACAAAAATTCAGCGCGACCGATTTAGGGCTTTTAATGGGACCTTGTCCAATCTCAAGATTGACACCAGAGTTACTTTTTTTTCATTTTTGTATCCCCTGGATCCCTAATTTACCGAGTTTTAGGCAAAATAAGAGGTTGGTGTATTTTGCAATCGTGATTTCATCAATGATTATCAAGATTTTCATGCCATTTGCCTAGAAAAGAATCTAGATGTCATTGATTTTCGGCTCACGTTTCGGACATTGAACTTTTTTGCTTTGAATCGGGACCCTGAACAGTCACAAGAGCTACTTTTCGGCACATTCTGGTAGCTTAGACCAAACAATATGTACGTGGGTGGGTAGGTTGCAGATACAATTTTGGGAAAGTTTTCCACACATGCGCATGTACCGAGATTACTTAACAACTGTATGAACTTGATATCCATATATGTTGCTCCATTTACCGGATATAGAAGCGTTAATCCGTAGTCGTTAAGATTTGTGTTCACGAGCGCAGGTTTACAATTGGGAGAGAGAGAGAGAGAGAGAGAGAGAGAGAGAGAGAGAGAGAGAGAGAGAGAGAGAGAGAGAGAGAGAGAGAGAGAGAGAGAGAGAGAGTGAGTGGGTGGGTGGATTAATCATATTCTCTGCTGATTCAAATGCTTTTTTTTACAATTTGTTTTTTCATTAGGAAGAAAGATACGAGAAATAGTCTTCTCATGAGTGTGGAATAATCTTTTGGTAAGAGTATATCTTCTCACTAAAAATTCAGACATAGAATATCTAAATTGACAACATAAGGGAAGTACCTTGAATATTTCGAAGCCTTAGTTTTGCAATATGGATGGAAATTCTTTCACATAAACATCAAGGCAGGCTACCCCACACACCGCACTGCCAAGCCTATTCCAAAGATCTAAATTTTGAACAGGTACGCCCTAGGCGGCAATAACTGAAAAAAATTGATCTCCATCTAAATTTTTCATTCGCCTTTTCATGGGAACTTTGTTGCAACGACCTGATTATTAATGTGATTAAAAAGAAATTAAAAAACAAGGTGAAGGTGAATAAGAATATTAAAAAAAACACTCAGTGATAACTAGCTGTAAATACCCGCCCTCAAGGCAGTTATCTTCATCTATATGGAGCCCACGGTCGTAAAAACCTCGGTTGAGTAATGATTTAATGTTTTACAACCGTAAGCTTCATATAGCTAGAAATAACCCCTGGAGGGCGGGTATTCTCAGCTAACATGAGTAATTGTCAACTTCCACTTAGCTACCGACGACAAGAGGAAAAATTGAAGCAACCGAAATAAACAAAACCATCCAGAATAAATAAAGAGAGGATAAAATAAGATGCACAACAGTTGTGATTGAAAACATTCAGTGCAGGAGGAACGCAAATAAGTAGTGTGCTCGAATAAAATGGAACCCTTATAACGGATACGGACTGAATGGTCGAACACACTGAAAAATTTTACAAATAACTTTCATCATCATCATCATCATCATCTTCATCATCATCATCATCATCATTTTTGTGTCTATCGTTGGACATAGACAACCGTCAGGATTTGCCAGACCTCTCTATAATGGACTTCGCGAGGCCACTACTTTTTGAACTTTTCTAGTTTGCTTTGCCATTTTATATCCTGGCGGCCTCGGTTTTGCATGTGATCTCTGGGAATTCATGTTGTGAGATGTGATGTTCAGCTGTTATCTGATATTCTTGCAATATAACCAGCCCATGGCCATTTGAGCTTTCTAATGGATTCTATGATATCTCGGACTCCTTTTTTCCGGTAATATATAGTGCTGTCTTGTGATCTCTCCATGCAAGGTTGAGCATGATTTTTTCATGTACATGTTGTAGTGTTCCCAGATTGAGGATCAATCTCTTAGTTAGGTTTCATATTTCAGCTCCATGGGTGACTATCGGGAGGATGCATTGGTTGTATATTCTTGTTTTCAGGACTAGTGTTTTTTTTGTTCTTGAAAGTTGAACTTGCTCTACTGAAAGCTTGCCATCTTAGAGTTATTCCTTTCTTGATGTCTTCTTCTGAGGGTTTAATGAAGATTCTTTTTCAATTTTAATCATTTGTTTGTCTTCATGTTTGACAAACACGCCTTTTGTTTCACTTAAGTTTATATAAAGACCTACTCTATCACTTTCTTCATTCAGTTCTTCTAGAATCAGTTGGAGATGAAGGTTCCTGGCAAAGATGATGTCATCAGCAGATCCCATGTTACTTGGATATTCGCTGCCTATTCCTTTATTTTCGCAGTTTATGTTTCGAAAGAACACCTTGGGGCACGTCATAAAGAGTTTGGGTGAGCTGATTTCACCTTGTCATACCCCTTTTTAGAGCTTAAAGAACTCTGACTCTTCATGTAGCCTGACGGAAGAGCTGCTGTGAAGCAATACCCTGACATATACGGGGTTGACACCTTAGAGAGCAATAGCATCAACGACTGTGAATCTCCACTGAGTCAAAGGCCCTCTTGAAGTCGATAAATGCAACAGTGAATGACCTTTTTTATTTTGTTGCTTGCTCTTTTAGTTGATTTATCGAATAGAGATGGTCAGTGGTCAAGTAGTTTCTTCTAAAGCCAGATTGTTCCTGTGGTTGGTTTTCATCTTGCGTTTTGGTGATTTGATTGGTGATATGTCTAACGACGGACCCTAAAAGACTGATGATGATGATGATGATGATGATGAATTTTGAAAAATTCGTCATGAAGTTGAGTAAGATTATTGGTCTACAGTTGTTGAGATTTTCCGGGTTTCCTTCGTATTTAACAGCATTATGATTGCAATATGAGTTGAATATAATGGTTAGTTTCCTAGTGATGACACCAGCTTTTTGAGTAGGTCATTGGTGGTGTTATCTGGTTCAGGTGCTTTTATTTTTGTTTGTTTGTTTGATGGCTCATTTACATATCAGCTGGAAACCGCTGTAATGTATATGTATGTCTGCATACTGAACACTTAGTGAGTGTTCGCTGCATAATACACTCACTAGATCCATTGAGTTTGCATGCTAAATTTGGTTGGGTTTGTACTAATGCTTAAAGGGAGGAGCATCCAGTGACTAACAGAGCAGGTTGTATTAATGATATACCTCATCGATTTTGAATACCATGACTGGTGAACAGACATCTCATTAACATGACAATGGAATTCATATATTCCGATATATCATCCTCATCCTCATCTGTTACTTGTCTATATCATCTCCCCGTCTTTTGACCACCTCTGTACTGCGTATACTCTCCCACGGAAGCATTTCAAGCTCTTCTTTTATGTTTTATCGTCCTTTTTTCTTGTTTCGTTTTTTTTATACTTGTTTATTAAGTCCTGGTTTCGTATTCTTTAGTTTTTATCATCATATTTATTTATTTTTTAAAATCAGTTCTCTACAGTTGTCTACAAGTATTTCCCTTTATTATTGTTCTATTTCGGTTTGCCTAGCATCTCTGCTTAAATTATGTTCGTTAGATCTTTATTCCTTTTCTCTATGGCACATTCGTTACTTCAGAAGACAACGAACCTGTCATTAATTTTATTTGTTATTATGAAGTCCTTTTTATTTTTTTCGTCCTGTTTGGAAAATATTAATTTTGTTTGGTTGCCTTAATCATGTTAAGAGTGCTTGTTATTTGAAAATAGAGCGTGATTGGAAAGACAGAGAGACATCTCCCCTCTCTATACATACATATATGTGTGTGCATATATATATATATGCACACACATATATATATATATATATATATATATATATATATATATATATATATATATATATATATAGCGAACCAGTGGCGAGATTCATCGAAAACTCTATGAAAAACTGGAAAGTAGACTTGACAGCCACTGGAGAAAATTTAGCAGAGGTAAATATAAAAAGGGTAATCTTCCAGGGAGACTTGCTGTCTCCACTATCATTTGTTCTATAATACCGCTCAATAGAATCCTGAAAAAACAGCAGGGATCTTATAAAATGAATGAACATCTGGGCTGTATTGGTTGTAAGATACACAGGACCATTCTTTTGATGGACTAAGGAAGAACTCCAATCAATGGAAAGGCAAACAAGGAAGCTTATGACAATGCATACAGCTTTATACCATAAATATTACACGGATAGACTATACGTAAAGAGAAAAGAAGGTGGCAGGAGGCTCATCAGCATAGAGGACTGTGTCCAGAGAGCCAAAGCAGATCTAGAAAAGTATGTGCAAGCAAACAGTGAAGACATCATAGAGAGTGCCCGAAGAAGCGCAACAAATAACCAAAAAGTAGAAAACAATGGAGCAGCACAGTAAACAAAGAAAGAATAATGAGAACAGAAAAAAATATACGGAGAATCTAAAAGACAGATATAGGATGTGGCAGACAAGAGATCATGGACATGGTTACGAAAAAGAAACCGGAATTGCTCATCATCGCAGCTCAAACAAAAGCATCAGGACAAACTATATTAAAACGAAAATTGATAGAACACAGACAAACAGCAAGTGCCACCTGTGAGGTGAAAGAGATGAGACTGTAAACCACATAACTAGTGAATGTAGTCGACCAGCCCAGGATGGGTATAAACACAGAGACGATAGAGTAGCAACAGTGGTACATTGAGAACTGAGTAAACGAATGGGATTTAATCGTACGGAAAAGTGGTACCAGCACAAACAGGAGACAACCCTGGAGAATGGAAACCACAGATTACTTTGGGACTTTGACATCCAAGCAGACCACCTCATCCAGGCAAGAAAAGCGGACCTGGTTATCGTAGACAAGAATAGAAAAACCTGCCTAATAATAGACGTGGCTGTGCCTGTAGATCTTAGAGTAAAGAGGAAGGAGAGTAAAAAACTGGGAAAATACCAAGATCTGGCAAAAGAACTGAAAAAGATGTGGAACATGGAAGTCAGGGTAGTACCAGTAACGAGAGGTGCAATTGGAACTGTCCCAAAGACACTGAGGTTGAGACTGAAGGAGTTTGGGATAAAAGGAAGGATTGAGACTGTACAGACCATAGCACTGCTGGAAACTACATGAACCCCCCCCAAAACACCCAAATGGTAGCGGAGTTGTGAACCACAGCACTAATCTAATAGGCAAGGGAGAGATGAGATGTTGGCTGAAGACCCGAGGAGACTTACTGTTACTCAGCCTTTAGCGATAACCACCGGGCAACTGGTGTGGAACTGTCAACCACAGTACAGCTGTGGACTATGAGAGAGTGGAGAGAAGGGCTGGAGACTTGAGCAGACTTCCTGTCACTCAACCTCCAGCGGCAATCACCAGGCAACTGGTGTGAAATTGCCGCTGCTACTACTACTACTACTACTACTACTACTACTACTACTAATGATTATTATTATTATTATTATTATTATTATTATTATTATTATTATTATTATTATTATTATTATTATTGGGGAAAATTACTACCATGGTGGAAATTTCGGTTGATTGTTCTTGCATGATTACGCGTGGTCTAAAGCATAAGAAACGTCACCAGAACCTCATAATAGGAAAACCCAAACTATTTCTATGAGAAAATGTATCATTCAAAGATGCATGATCTTTGAAAATGACTATCATATTGGAATTTCAAGTGACTAAAACCGTTTTATTGTGAAGTGATCCATGGAAACAGCTCACGTCTATTTTCATGCTTGTGTCGTCAACAGAGAGATTAATCCCAAGGAGCGCTCTTAGTTGTTCACCTACAAATATCAGTTCGCTTAAGCTGGTAACAGACAACGACTTCACCCATCTAGCTGAGGTGTAGCAAGGTCTTAAAGGGTAGTGAGCACATGAAAAAGGCATCACGACACGCTACAAATGATTCTTAATCCATTGTAGTTTTTATTCTGCATAAAAAATTAAAACACAGTGAAGACACAGTTTAGGAGTTGGTACATATATGATATTTAGTATTTAAAATCAAAGCGATTTTCAAGTTTTACTAAAAAATCATAAAACTATATTGTATTTTAAATGATAAAAACGATAAACAAGTTTCTAAAAATATTTTACGTTTTGAAAACATGTAACATGAAAAATACATAAACAGCCTCTTTCATCTAATCTTCATTCTTGCAGTTGTTGGTTAATTCATTATAACCCAACACATTAGCCAGATGCTTTTCAATGAAGAGAACCGTCGAAATTGCAAAACGAAGGTACTACTTAATGTTTTTGGTATTCCAATGCAGTGAGACCAAAACATTTTCAGTCCAATGTTATAACTATTGGACGATTCCTGTGTATTAAGTGCACAGGATTTCAGTCCATTGTTATGACCATTGAGTTATTCCCAGGCAGTGAATCTTGAACATTTACCAATGTTAAAGCCAGTGTTAAAACAACTGAGATTTTCTCATGTATTGAATCTCCGATATTGTTAACTCAATTTAAAAATTATTGGGCTTCTTCCATGTGGTAAGGCCTCAGTATTTCCAAACCAGTGTTATGAGCTATTCCCATGCAGCAAAACTTCATCATTTTGAGTCCACTGTTATAACCATTAAGCTACTCCAATGCAGTAAGACCTTATGAATTTCAGCCCAATGTTATAACCAATTGGCTATTCCCATGCATTAAACCTCATCATGTTATCATTTTATTTGAAATATTACGTATTTCATTTAGAAAGAAACAGAAAAAGAAAGGATAGGAAGAGAGATTGGGAAAAACGGAATTCAAGTATTTTTGTTCGGGAGCTGAAAGGAGTCGGGTAGAAAAAAGAGTTTGGTTATTAGCTGAGAGTATGAAGACATTTTCACGTATGAAAGTAATTCATGTTTGCATAACATTACGCTAAAGCATGGCCAAGGAACGAAGATTGGAAAGGATAAGAAAGAAGATTAAGTTGATATTGGGGTTAGAGAAGAGTAGAGCCATGTAAGATAATGGATAATCCTTGACGTCATCACCCGTGGAGTTTTTATGGACCCAGCTAGTTCTATATAATTTCTTCATTTTTTAAAAATGGACATCAATTTGGCCTACAAGTGCTGTGCCCGTTGAAAATCACGGACCAGTTCTAGAAAATATTCAACTTGAAAACAAAAAGGTAATTTAAATTTTCCTTCAAAAAGTTGAAAAATTTCTAATGCAAAGTATGCCCGATTTTAGATTTTTATGAAAAATATTACGTTCGCTGAGTTTCTGAAACACATCTGATATAGGATATAATCTTTCAACTATCTTATAAAACAATTTCCAGTTCGTTTTAATCAACGCAGAAAAAGATTCATTCCGATTTTGACTCCTAGAAGTAGAATGGAAATTCTAACATTATTTTGACAATGTAATATATGAGAAAAAAATTCTTTTCCGATTAAGACCTGTAAAAGAGATAAGAATTTACCCTTTCGATTTTAATCCATTCAATGGAAAAAAGTCATCCTCGTAATTTCACCACTAATGCTGAAAAACGAAAATCCCCCTCAATGTTGGCCCCTAAAAGTGAGAAAAAATCTCGATTTTGACCCGCAAAAAAACCCATAAATTTCCTGACCACCTAAATTTTGATCCCTAAAAGTGAAAAATATAGCTGTTTCAATTCTTACCTCAAGGATGAAAAGAAAGTTCCTTTTCTATTTCAGCTGCCAAGAATATAAAAGAGGCCCCCCCAACTCGATATTGACATCTCGAAGAGAGTAAAATCCCTTGGATTTTGAACTATAAAAATGGGAAAATTTCCACGTGACTTTGACCACGAAAAGTGAAAAAATCAGCTAAAAATACTGGAAAATAAAGTTCCATCTTCGCTTTGAACCCTTATGGTAAAAATTAGTAAAAATAGTTCCCTTTCGATGTGAAAAATGAATTCATTTCCGATACCGACCTCTAAAAGTGGAAAAAATTTCCCTCTTGATTTTGACTCGTGAGGCGAAAAATAAACGTTTCCCCTCGATTTTCTCTCCTAAAACTGGAAAAGAAATCCTTTCACTGATTTACACCTTCAAAAGTTCAATCCTGATTTCCAACCCTAAAAGGAGTGAAAATTCCCCTGCATTTTTCATAAATAACATTTTGATTTTTTCACGGTAAAATTTAAATTCAAATTTCTCAGTCGTGAAAAATTGCAATTGAATGACAAACCAGTCTTATTTTTTTTAATCATTGATTTATGTTTAAAATCATATTGGTAGTATTTTCAACAAAGTAACTTAATTTTATCACAAGCAAAGTTTGTTTTATGTGATAAAAAGAAACATAAGTCACACTGATTCATAATTTCCCGTTCAAGTTCAGACGACATCTGAGTACGTGTCTACTAGAAATTCTGATTCGTCCACATTATCTCTGCTGTCAAAATGATTTGGATCTGAAACACTGAATTGGAAGTCCTGTTTTAAAAATGCTAAACTTTTTTACCTGCGTTATTTATAACATAATCTAAGGGGAACGACAGATTCAACTATGAATCTCTTTCGGGTATCCAATATTTCTCCATCACCCTCAAGCTCATCGTGGAATCTCTTTCTTTTACAGTCTCTGCGCTTATTATATTCCGTATTTATATCACATTTCAATCTAACTCAATTGCTTCTCAATCAGTTTGAATTCATACGCAGTTTGCACGTTTTTCATATTCTCTCCCAAAAGCTGAATCAAATCAGAAACTCTTACGTGATTTGAATTTCTTGTCTCTAAAAAATATAGGTAAAATTGGTAGGCCTTTCACTTGCAATAGGTTTAGGGGAGTAGTTTTCTTTAATATCACAAACAGAATACTTTGAAAAGCTACTACTTGTGTTAATTTCGCAAAACTGTCTCTACTGCTGACTTTATCAAAGCCTATCTAATGAACGAAGTTCCTTTATGGTCAATAAAGGGTTTTAAATGATTGCATTATTCTTTTAGTACCGAAAGACTGACCAAATAAACTACCACACACACTCACACAAACAGACACACACACACACACACACACACACATATATATATATATATATATATATATATATATATATATATATATATATATATATATATATATGACATGCTGGAAAAAGAATGTTGGAAAAATCTTCAGTTTTTCCCCCGACCTATTTCATGAACTGTATAAATCGTTCCATTTCACAACCGTTTACCAATTGCAAGGATAAGGGGAACGGATGATTTCTGCTGATATCAACAGCAGAACCAATAATTATTGCAAAGACCTTAGCAATCATGATTTCAGCAATTGTCTCGATGGAACCTGCGTTAATAAGGATTGTATCAGATCAGTTTGTATGTCAGGGCGTAGAAATGTCAATTTCAATTATTTAGTAATAAATGTTGCTCCATTAACGTATCAATTTTAGCAAACACAATGATAAGTTTCTAAAATTAGCTTCATTTGCTCTTTGGAATCCTTAACCTTGAAACTCACGATGACCACAGAATGCCAATCCCTATTTCAATGAATAAATAACCAAGTCTACGATATAGGACAGAGACATTTTTTCTTTCTATCCCTTTCCCTACTTTCAATGCCAAAAGCAGCGAGGGAGGGTGAAAGTGCCCCTCCCTCTATTTCACCTAGCAAAAATACATGAAAACTATTAACTTTGTATGCGTTTACCTCATTGTCATATGAACTGAAAAAGTTTTTTAAAAAAAGAAGATAATTCCATTCTAGCGTTACAACGACGTCATCATGTGATCGGAGATTTGTTAATTTTCTGTTTATTTCCATTATGATATCACAACTCTTAATGACGTCAGCAAATTTTCATGGGATTTGATATTTTTTGTTGATGTTCTGTATCTATAAATAAATGATAGAAATGGAAGGAGAAATGAAACATGATTAAATGAATGAAATCTAATTTTTCCAGTTTTTGAGAAATCAGATTTCTAAGCTAAACTCCTTCAACAAAATTCCCAGAAAAAATGATTTTCTTAACCTGAAAGGGTAGATTTTTCAAGAAACATATGCAATAGATTGAAACTAATTCACAGAATGTCTCAGGGTCATCCATTTTTTGGAAAATTTAATGAAATTGGTATAGGGTTGATATTTTTTTACTGTTTGCATGTAAGTGGAAATGAATGGCTCCAAAGTGGGAGTCTAATTTACAATTTGCATCTGATACAAAACTGTACCCCAAATTGTTCTAACTTTGTAGTTAAAGAAAATGTCCTCGTCTCGGTTTATTTACTTTTAAAGTAGAACCCACCTCTAAATCTTTTAAAAGGGTTTCCTCAAAGAAAGCTTTTGAATTTAAAACGCCCCATATATCCATTGTGTATGTATGCCAGATATAGTCGCAGGTTCGATTCCGGCAGCAGCACCATTTTCTTCACATGTTTATATCGATTTACGTTGTCTTTGCCAAATGATACGTTTACCATGTAATAACGGGAGATAATTTTAAATAAGAATTTCAATATAACATGACACACACACGCACACACACACACACACACACACACATATATATATATATATATATATATATATATATATATATATATATCCCAAGTGTTGTTTCAATTTCAATATCATCATCATCATCATCAGTCTTTTAGCGTCCGTCGTTGGACATAGACCTTCCTCAGGATTTGCCACACTTCTCTATCATGGGCGTCACGGAGCCAGTCTTGTCTAGTTCATCTCTCCATCTAATATTTTGCCGGCCTCGGTTGCGCATATGGTCTTGGGGAATCCATGTTGTGAGTCGTGATGTCCATCGATTGTCAGCCATTCTTGCAACACGGCCAGCCCACCGCCATTTGAGATTTTTTATGGATTCTATGATGTCTCTAACTCTTGTCTTTTCCCAGATGTGTTGTGCTGTTTTGTGGTCTCTCCATGTGAGGCCCAGCATTATTCTTTCATGTGCACGTTGCATGGTCCTCAGCTTACGGGTCTGTTTCTTGGTTAAGTTCCATGTTTCAGCTCCATAAGTGACTATTGGGAGGATGCATTGGTTATACACCCTTCTCTTTAGGATTACTGGGATCTTATTATTTTTGAAGGTTGAGCTAGCTCTGCCAAAGGCTTGCCATCCTAGTGTGATTCTTCGCTTGATTTCTTCTTCTTTTGAGGGTCTCATGGAGATTCGTTGCCCTAGGTAGATGTAGTGGTCTACTTTCTCGAGTTCTGTGTCCTCGATTTCGATCTTGGTGTTCTTATCTCCAATGTGGTTGTTGCACATGATCTTCGTCTTGCTGAAGTTCATGTGTAGGCCGACTTTCTTGCTCTCCTCATTTAGTTCATCTATCATTAGTTGGAGGTCGTGTAGGTTCTCTGCGCAAAGGGCTATGTCGTCTGCGAATCTGAGGTTGCTCAGATACTCGCCGTCTATTTTAATTCCTTTACTCTCCCAGTCTAGCCTTCTGAAGATCATCTCGAGGCAGGCTGTGAAGAGTTTAGGTGAGCTGGTATCACCTTGTCTTACTCCTTTCTGGAGCTGGAAGGGGTCCGAGTCTTTATGTAGCCTGATAAATGAGCTGCCGTGATTGTATATATGTTTCAACACTTCAACATATACTGGATCTACACCTTGGCGACTGATGGCCTCCATGACCTTAGGGATTTCTACTGAGTCGAACGCCTTTTTGAAGTTGATAAATGCTACAGCAAGTGGTAGTCTATACTCTGCTGCTTTTTCTTTCAGTTGATTTATCGAGTGCAGGTGGTCTATGGTCGAGTAGCTTCTTCTAAAGCCAGCCTGTTCACGTGGCTGGTTTTCATCGAGTGTTTTTGTGATTCGGTTGGTGATCACCAACCGAATCACAATTTCAATATAATATGATATATATATATATATATATATATATATATATATATATATATATATCCCGAGTGTTGTACCCGTAATCGAGCAGTGGCCAAGTGCCTATCAAATTTGTCAACGCAGACGGCCACAGCGAATCTCATCGAGAACATTCTGCTATCCTTTTTTTTCTTAAAATTTTTTCAATCTTTCATTATCTTTTATCAACTATGATGTAAATAATTCTTTAACACTTATGATAACAAATGAATGTTTAAAAATTTTGTTTTTTTCAGTTCATTGTAACTCTCCTAGCTACACATGTGGGTCATAGTATTTTTTTTACGAAGAATCGCTTAATGAGATGGCCGATAGTGGCAGATTCAAGTTTCACATGAGGACATTTTCAAGGCAAGGACAAATGCCATTTTTCCATCGTTGCACGATAGACGCCTATACTTAATTACCTTGACACAACATTCACAAACCAAAATATCGTAGTACCAAGCGTACAACAGAAGGCGAATAATACAAATGTTGTACGAACGTACCATCTTGGAAGCCCTGTTCCTGACTGCTGCTCCTGCTATCAACCCCTTTCCAACAACTATCTCTCACTAACACCTTCTCTGCCCCTCTTTTTCTTCATGTACAAACAGTTGTTACAGCATCTGAGGCAGAATTCTCCCGCTAGACTTTACAATTTTGTCAGGCAAATGCCAATTATAATAATTGATTTAAGGCAATTATCTCCAGCTCGCCGTTTCATTCATCAACAAATGGAAATAT
Source organism: Thysanoteuthis rhombus (assembly GCA_963457665.1). Classification (NCBI taxonomy): domain Eukaryota; kingdom Metazoa; phylum Mollusca; class Cephalopoda; order Oegopsida; family Thysanoteuthidae; genus Thysanoteuthis; species Thysanoteuthis major. The sequence continues at coordinate 42,857,919 of OY735203.1, read as the reverse complement.
TTTTGTGGCTATGATATAACTTGTATTCTACATTAATTACTTTCACGTTTCAGTAATAGTGTTTTCATGTATGAAACTTACCTGTATCTGGGATTGTGACTTATGACATAAAAATTAAATACTCCACGTGGTCGTTAAGTGTCAGTGGTAGATTAGGGTAGTACAATTTGTTTCAAGTCCCCTAATACCAGCGGCCACCAGAGTATTACAGGAGACTGAGGGCACAATAGAAAACGGAGAAGGTTGGTCGAATAAAGAAATGAGTCCAGAATGTTCTTCCAAGTTCATGTGATAAAATGAGGAAATACCAACAAAAAATGAGTTTTATCGCGCAAGGGAACTTCTTGAGGGCATTTAAGCTTATAGATATCAGCTTTCTTTGGGATCACCGTTGCAGTGGTTAGATATTCGTCAGAAATATCCATCATATTTTGAGGTAAAATTTGTGCATGAGGAATATGTAATATATCTAGTTCTAGTGGGCAGCAATTGACTCCTTGCCTTCTTTACCCACTTTGCGAGCAGTACAATATCAAAAGGGAAATATCAACACAAATAAATCAACATGTTTATTGGTGTCAGAAGAACTGTACAAGTGCAATGTATCTTTGATGGCAATCGAAAGGGTTCCTACAAGTTCTGTATGAGCAAATATATTTTTGGATTGCATTCAATAAGAAAAAATAATGTGTGTGAATTGGAACGTTTTTCAGGTTGAAGTAAATCTGTGAACGATGACAGGTACAAACTCATACGCAATATGCAGAATATCTGTAAAGTCAAAAAAATAACAGAAAAGTTATCTCTGAAGAGATTGTTCAAGAGCTTTCAGTTGTATGCAAATATCTATGTGATTCTTTCACTTGGTTTTTGTACTGGAATTCAAGCGGTGTTGATTCTTGGCAAAGACTTGTAAGAAGAAAATAGACTGTTGAAGAGAGAAAAAGTTTACAGCCAAATTTTTTTGTTGGTCAAATCTTGGATTGTCTGGAACGATTTTTGATGGCGGATGACGTCAGCTGTCGAGTTGTTTGAAATGTTTGTTATTGACAGATGAAACCGGAAATCAGCTCAATAGAAACTAATCTTTTGTTTTTGTCTTTGCTTACCATTGATTTGAAAATAACTTTCGTTTAATTATAATTGACCGATATACGTGGTGACTTCACGCCACTTTTCTGGCCACTTGAAGCCAGAATCTCTGGTATTGTTACAAAACTAGCTGATTTCTTCTTTATTACAGTCTTCTCTGAGACTATGAAGCGATAATTTTCGCTTATGTCTCAAAAAAGGTTGTTGTACTTGTGCTTTCAACAAACTAAAGACTTAAAACTCAAGTTGAAAAGGTGGCGCTCTTGGAGAATGTGATCAGGGAATGCAACCATTCTTTTAGCTACAGGGACGTTACCTTGTCTGTACGAGACGCAGTCAACGACGGAAGTTAACCATCAAGGCAGGTACATTAAGCCTGCACGAGTTGTAGCCAAGGATGGAAGAGAATCGATATGGCAGACACGCCAAGACCTGCCTGTGTGAGTCGCAGTTCACAATCGAAGAAACATCATGCAGCAGTCACGTTCAGTCCTAGCCGTTCGAGTCTCTGTCCACAATAGGAGCTGCCTGACGCAGTGGGCACATCAAGACCTGACAGTGCAAGTCACAATACATAACTGAAGCTATCCAATGCAACAGAAACATTAAGACCTGCCGACGAATCTTGTTTTTTTGAGTGAGGGAAGGCGTGAAACTTACACTAACGACTACCCTCCATTGTACCGAAGGTTGGTATTGCAGAATTGAGTTAACACCAATTATTTTGCTTTTTTGTGTTTCCATAGTCAATTATGACAATTTTTAAAAGTTAAAAGGACACAGAATAGAATAAGTTTTTAAAAAAAACCTGCAAATAGTATAAGCATGAATTATCGGTTGAGATTTCAATTCATTCTTGAGAAGTTGTGAGTACATTATCTATATTGTTGTTTATTTTGGATGAACTTTCCAAAGGGAAATTTAGATGCTTTACCTGTTCGAAATCATCGACGAAATAAGCCCTATTCTTTTTACAATTTCCTTTTTCAATAAACACAAATATTATTGCGATAAAATTAATACGACGATTAATTTGTTATTGTTTGGAATAAAATGTATTCTATTCTATCCAAATGTACATGATGATATTTTTAGAATGGTTCGCTCGTTTTTATTTTTCAAAAAAATCAAACTTGTTTTGAATTGACATTTTGTTTACGACCGCTATTAAATTCACTTACATTTATATGATCTTAACACTATTTTTCTTCTTAATACAATGGTATATGGGAGGCTTTTTGTCTATAACACCTTTTGCATTTTGTTGTATTTGTATGAATATTTTTTAGATCTGTACATAAGCCACACATCGATTTGCAACAGGCAACTTTTTCTTATGGTTGTAGATAAACTTATATCAATACCAAAGTTCCACTTTGTTTCACTCGCTCCCTTGGACATAAAATCCAACGAAACTCAGATTAAAACTTCGTTCGAATCTCAGTGAATGCCCTTCCTGGATTTCATAGGATTGTTGCGTAAAAGGAGAATGAAGTTTACGTTCAAGTACCCAGAGATGTTCCATGATGTATCGGTAAGTGCTTGGTCTATGATTCACGTAATGCAGCTTCTCAGAGGTATGGCATTTTTTGTTAATTTATCCTAGACGTTCCAATGTCATTGATACAAGAAAAAAAATCATCAATCATGCAAAATTTTAAATCATCAACCGTGGCATCTGCTGTTGATCTCAAGTTTAAAGAGAAAAAAATCTTCCATTAGATACTGATGCCTAAATGTAAAAGTTTGATTCCTAAAAGTGACCCCCCCATCAAAATAGACCCTTAAAAGGAAACAAAAGTTTTCCACATGATTATGATACGTAAAAATGGTTAGAAAAATTCTTTTTGATTTTAACCTTTGAAAGAGACTAAAATATCTCCCTTCTTGATTCCCCCACCCTCGAAATGGAAAAAATCACTCGGTTTTGACATTAAAAAATGAAGTAAAAAAAGTTCCCGTTCGAATTTGTCACCTCTAAATTGAGAGAGAATCTTCCTCCTCGATTTTGACCCCTACCAAAGGAAAAAACAATTTCCCATGGAATTTGACCTCCGAAAATCGAAAATAAAATTCCACTCAAGTTTTATCCTTGAAAGCAAAAAAAAAAAATATCCTCATTTGATTTTTACACAAAACTGAAAGAAAATTTCCCTCAATTCAAACCCATGAAAGTGAAAAAAAAAAAATTCAACTGATGATTTTGATCCATGACAATAAAAAAAAATCCCTTGAACTTTAGCCTCGTAAAGTGGGAAAACATTTAACCCAAAATTTATAGTAATGAGAAAAATTCAGAAAGGGGAAGAAAATTTTTCCAATTCGATTCCGTCACCTAAAAATGACCTTTTCCTTGAATTTCAACCCCCAAAGTGGGAGAAAAATGCTTTTCGATTTCGATTCCTAAAAGTTGGGGAAAAATCTTCCTTTCAATTTTGGCTATAAAAAGTGAAAAAAATGTATCTTGAATTTGATCTGTTTCCCCTCAATTTTGGCCCATAAAAGTGTAAAAATGAATTTTACACCTACCCCTGACATTTAAAAAGAGTCTTCACAATTTTGACAATTTTTGAAAAATCTCTCCCTTCGATCCAGACCCCTACAATAAAAAAGAATCTCCCTTGGATTTCGACCCCTAAAAGTTAAAAACAAATTACTCTCCGATTTAGACCCTTAAAAGTTAATAATTTTTCCCATGTATCCTGATCCCTAAAAATGAAAAATTAATCTTCTGTCTTGATTTTGGCACCTCAGAGCAAAAAAGATCTTGGATTTCGACCCCTGAATATTGAAAGGAAATTACCCCTACATTTTGACCACTCAAAGTATCCCGACACTGATTTCGACTCTTGAAACTTAAATATGAAATTTACCCCCCCGAATTTTACCCAGGATTGAAAAAAATGATTTCACCCAGTAAAAGTGAGAAACAAAAGTTCCGACTTGATTTTGATCCTCCAACAGAGAAACATAAAACTTCCCTCCATATCATCTACATAATTTCCGATTCCCAAATTTCGTGTTTTGGAAAATAAACCTTAGCCGTATTACATCGAAACACGCACAAATCAAAACAGCACTATTAAAGGTATTCGTGAATAACCAATAAACATCTTGAGAAGAGGTTTGTGAAAAACGTGTTAGCTTCTACTTAGATAAAGAACGCGACCCAAGTTACATTTTGAATCCGAGAATTAGGAAAAAAGAATGAAAAAATGTTTCTACATTGTGTCATTAAAAATTTAGCAAGATGAATTATCATGCTAATTGACCCCAACCTTAAAATATTTTTAGGAGCTGATCTTCAAAAACTACTACGCTTACAACATTACTTAGTGATCAAATCCGTACCCGTAGAAAAATCATCGGTTTCTATCAAATAGTTTCGGAATTTTGCTAAAATATAATTAAATTCCGTAGATGTACACACTTGAAATTATAAAGACACTTCAACTTGAACTCATTTAATTTTCCGAGCAATGCACAAATATTTGCGTATTATTTAAAGGGTCGGTTTGACCCCGTGAAATACAGAATGCAATCTACGTCATATTCTGATTTCTAGAATTGATTAAAAAAAAAAAAATAAAACATGTCCTTGATAAAAATCGAGAAGTAACTCTTCTTCACTTTTATGCATCGATTTTCGAAGGAAAATTCTTTCTTACTTTCAGGGGTCAAATTTGAATGGGAAACTTTTTCACTTATCTATCTCTCCTTATTTACGTAAAAAAACTGATAATGTTTGTCTATCTGTCCCTTTCTCTCCCTCTCCACCCCCCTCTCTCTCTCTCCCTCTCTCTCTCTCTCTCTCTCTCTCTCTATATATATATATATATATATATATGTATGTGTGTGTACGTGTATATTCATTCTATTATCAATTTAGATAAAACAATTCTGCTTTATGCTCTCCCCCATTAAACATTGGCTTGACATTCATGCAGCTCAACCACAATGGACCTTGGAGAAAAACTTGGATTGTTACTAAAATCTCTTTACAAATTTTAGAGGGTGGGGGGTTCTATAAACCGAACCATAATATAAATACATACATCCAAATACTAACTTAAAACACTTGATAGAGCTGTGTTCGTCTAGTTCTTTATGATTCCTTTTTTTTTTTTTTCTCTGGTAAATTCCTTTGATTACTTGTGTTAAAACTCGGCTCTTATGTCAATTCTGGTGCTAAAAATAACGACTCAAATGTTAGTGAAAAATACCAGAGTACGTATTGCTGTCTTGTTTGCGATATTTCAAATTCGTTTTATTTTTTCCTTTTTTACGCATTTTTTGTGAAGATAGACATTTGGACCTCGCCCTACTCAAAATCCTGGATCCGCCCCTGTTTCTCTATGAAAAAGATTGCCTATTTAAAGTTGATCAAGTAGCAATAAGTTGTACACTGGGTGGCAACGGTCATTTAAAGCTTGGATAGGATAATGCCAATTCTGAGTAACTGATCTTATTTTCATGATATGTTTAGCAGAATTCAAATCCTGGCTGTGTCTCTCCATTTTGAAAAAGAGCTATTAGAAACCGTCAACCAAAACTGTCTCCAAAACTATCAACATAGGTTTCTTCAAGTTTTGATTTCGTCTGACTGGATGGTTATGTGTATGTACGTGTATCATGTGTACAGCCCGCATCATAAGAGCTAGAGGAATGAAAATTTTAATATTCATTCTTTACTATGCACAGAAAAAAACGTTTTTTTTTCTTTTTTTCAAAAATCCTTCCAATAAGTTGGGGTGCATTTGGCAACATGAATTCATGCTGAATTGATCCCTTAATTTATGTCAGGCAGCATTCGAACTTTTTTTTTTTTAATTCAGACATTTTTTAGTGATCACTGCCTTGCAGAAGGCAGGAGAAATAACTTTCCCATTGGTCAGCATTTTTGCAATTCTTTTAAATTGATCACCCCCAACAATGCATGCTTGCTGAGAAATATCTGTCACGTGATAATTGCTAGAGTTTCTAGATTTCAGAGTCACTAACCAGACCTGTATCTCATTCCTTTTCGCTTTGTTGTTGTCAATTGAGGAAACGGAGCTTGAAACAGATTTCTGATCATTATTATCATTTTTTTTATTATTTATCTTCATCCAATATTTTGTTACTTTTTTCTATTGCAACTACACTCAGGCTGGTTTCTCTTCGGCGGTGGGTGAAAAAATTATCAGTGCAAATCGAAATAAGATTCCCGGTTAGATTCGAACTCACGACCCTATTGGATAGAGCACTCAATTAATGAATGACAGTTTTCACTGCTTCGAATATTCGATGATTGTTATACACTGTCGTTGTATTTGTTGTTGTCCTGAAACAACAAATCAACACTCAATCAGTCGTTTTTATCTCTTTCTCTATCAATCCCCACTCTCTATCTTGTCAGGATTTCCTGGGAATCAGTCGTTCTCTCTCTCACTCTCTCTCTCACTCTCTCCCTCTCTCTCTCTCTGCCCAAATCCTGATTTGTCCACCACTCTCTCTCTCTCTGCTCCTTTCTCCCCCCTCCTTTTCTTATCTCAGGATGGTTTTGTCAGTTCCCCACTCTCTATGTTGATGCAACTGACAGCTTCGATTTAAACAAGCTTGGCTAATGCAGGATCCGTCTCTACTATGATGACCATTGCAACTTTAATATATTATACTGTAAGTTGATTGATTTTAGTATATTATATTGGTGTTGATTGATTTAATTATCTTTTGCAGCAAGAACAAGAACAACATTACGTTTTTTTTCCTCATAAATTTGGACTGGATCCTACGCCAGGTTTATTGAGCGACTGGCCAGATTTGCAATGTATCATGCTTCAATCATTTTTTATAGAAATTCCGTTCTTTTTTTCTTTCTCAACCTATCCAGTCATCAACTGCCTCGAACGACGATTAAATAAAATACAACAGTAGCTAATCGACCCACTCTCGTATCGACGTCTTTAATCACACGATAGGATGCTATACACTTTTTGGGGGACTCTGACTCGTGTGCTAAAGGTCCATAGTTCAGGAACATTCACCTTTATTCGTCTGCTGTTTCAACTTCTTACATATAATAAAAGATTTGATTCCAACTCTTAGAACGTCTCATCACAGGTTTTGGCGTGCAAGATTGGGTACAGTTACTTTTCCTATACCCTCCACAATTTATAACGTAAGTCTTTGCTAAGTTTGTCCCTTAGTTTATGACTAGCAGCACTCATGCTTGTTTTTTTTTAAGATTCGGACTTTTTAATGACCTCTGCCCAACAAAATGCGAGAGAAGTAACTCATTCTCTGATCATCTAACCAACCAAACCAAATCTATAAATATATGTAGTATTTTACGAATTTATATTCTGGTCACTGCCTTTGAAGAGAAATACTTCGAATGTATATTTTTGCATAGAGAGAGGAAATGAAATCAGATCATCACGTCCAAAATCGTCGAAAAATGCACAGTTGATAGGGAGTAATCAATACCTTAACCCGATAATGTTAAATGTGTTTCTATGAGTGAAAACTCTTCCCTAACCCCAAACCAAACACGACAATAAATATTTAAATTCAATACTCCATCTCGATGTGCAAACTACCGAGGCAACAAATCAATTCTCTATTTTAAGATGTTAGGAGAGACCTGCATGGGTCTGTGCTGGAATGTATGCAGATCCCTTTGGTGTACAGGTGCACTCTAAACTTGGATAATTTTACGAAATCTCTTCAATATATCATTTGCTTTCCTGTGTTGTTATTTTGATTTTTTTCCCAGGAAGAACCGGGTATTCCCACTAGTTATTCATAAATATTGTACTGTACTGGTACACCAGTTAGCATTTTGAAAAGTTTAAGTATTGGCTAGAAACTACGGTATACGGTATGTATATATAATCATTCCAAACTCCGAAAAATTCAAAATTCTTAAACATTTCAGGTCCCAAGGGTTCAGATATAAAAAATATCATTATTGTACTTGACTAAAAAGATGAAATCAAAGATAACGGATAGAGAAACAGATATTCTAGAATCTTTTCAAGTAGGACAATACAGAAAAATAAACAGTGATGACACAATTATACAAGGGTAAGTAAAGATCTACCCAAATGTTTTTCGTGAACCCCCCACCCAGAAAACAACTATTAAATATTCCTACGACACGCAGAAGTGTCCCCACCCCGATAAATACTGAATAATTATGGCCAAAATTTCAACTTGTTTTAGCCTCTTAGGGAATAGGAAAAGGAAAAGGATGTGTGCGTGTGTATGTCTCTGTTTTAACTGGTCTTCTTCCATCTGAAATAGCAATATTTGTAACAGCAACATTGCTTATTTTCGCAAAACGGATATTTTTTGCCATAAATACAAAAAATCCTTTTCAGGAAGTGTCTATAAAGTATACTAATGCACATTTGCAAAGTTCTAGGCCAGGTGTCGGAAACCTTTTCATGTTCCTAGGCCACATTGAAATTCATTGTCTCTTAATAAGACCACACTCAAGCAATGTTAAGTACTGAACATCTGGTTAATAACCTACGTCACTCGATAGAGACCGTAATGTGACCACAGTCTTTGGAAAAAAGGGTGATCAATTAATCAGATAATTCTCTTGCATTTTTGTTTGGGCTTTTATCATTGGAAAAAGTTTGAATTTTCAAAGAAAGTTACTGCAAATGCTGCCAGATAAAAACTAAGGGAATAATTCAGCATGAACTCACTTAACAAATCGAACCCCCGCTAAAAACCTTTTTTATCGAGAGAAGTTTCAAAAAACAGAAACTTTATTTCTTGACATCATTATCAATCTTTCAACGTCCGTTGTTGGACATAGACATTCTCCAGGATCTGCCACATTTCTCTATCACGGGCGTCACGGAGCCAGTACTTTCTGAATTAATCTTGCTTGTCTCTCCATCTAATATTCTGCTGGCTTCGGTTGCGCATGCGATCTCGGGGGACCCATGTCATGAGTTGTGATGTCCATCGGTTGTCCACCATTCTTGCAACATGGCCAGCCCATTGCCATTTGAGTTTTTTTAATAGATTCTGTGATGTCTCTGACTCTCGTCTTTTCCCGGATGTACTGTGCTGTCTTGTGGTCTCTCCATGTGAGGCCCAGCATAATTCTTTCATGTGCACGTTGCATAGTTCTCAATTTGCGAATCTGTATCTTGGTTATGTTCCATGTTAAGGAGTAAATGTTTGAATTTTCTCTAAATCCATTGATGTGGCATATACACGTTATAGCTATTATAGCAAGCCAGCCAGTCAGCCAGACCAACTTGAAAACTGAAGAAACCCATGTTGACATTTTGGTGACAGTTTTGGTTGGCAGTTTCTCATACAATTAAAAAAAAAGGAAAACTGACCCTTTTAATGACTTTTTGAGATTTTTTTGCCAGAAAAAATTGGGATATCTGGTTCTAAAGTAGAGTTGTGCAATGTTGCTAGATCTTCGGGGTGTATATCTGTTATGTGGGCTCTCAAGAAAGTCTTAATTTGGGTGAAATACAAGGAAGTGGATCCACAACGATGTGGGAAATCGAAAAAAGTCATTCGTCGCAAATATTACCAAAGGCGAGGATATTCAACAGCAGTTTTTCAGATTTTAATTAGGATCTTTCTTGCTATCAAACATAGACGTTGAAATGTTATCTTCAGGGAGCGCAATCAACTCTATTTGCAACTTTCCTGGTGCCTTGGGTACATTGGATTGAAAAGCTAATTTTGAAATGGTTGAATGATTTTTCAAAATCTGTGAATCTTTCGTTGTATCTTCTGATTAATGTCTCAAAAACTAATTCGTATTCCTAAAAAAAACCCTTCGGATTATTCCTCATCTTCCTTAATTATTTTTCTTGGCCCAGGGAAGCGTTGTTCAGAAAGCTTCAACTAAGCAAGAGGAGCTCTGAAAGAATTTACATCTGAAAAAAAATAGCAGAAATATTTGACACATGTCATGTAAAGATTTGCACTTACCTTGTTAGGTAATGTTTGTGTCATTTTGATTTCTAATTACATAACAATACTGATAATTCACAATACCGGTCCATTTCTTGGAAAAATACCATTATTCATTCCCGCAAAGATTGTGACTTATACCTGTCCTTGAGATAACCAGTGCACTTTGCAATGATAAGGGGATTCAACACTAATCATCCCATAATTTACCACGAGCATTTATCAAAATTGTTGATGTTCAGTTGCATTTGCTCGAATATATTCCACAATACCAGTAACTTTATCTCAAGTTACATTTAAAAGAATTGATTTGGCATACAGATTTTGCAAAATAAATTGAAACAAAATCAAGGCGTATTGATTTGAATCATTTTACTGACATTTATTCTAAAGTTATCTCTAAAAATGGTTGTCTTGATAGAAATATTATATCAAGGGTCCAATGCGTTATGCTAAGAATCTATAAAACAAGAATACGGCCACATTTGGAGCATTGTGTATAGGCTAGGGCCCCACACGCTAGACATGGAAATTAGAAATTAATTTCGAAATTGGAGGCAGTGCATAAAAAATTCATCCAAATGATAAGTGGCATGAGATATTTAAGTTAGAAGGATAGACTTGAAAAGATTGACATGACTACGTTGTTTGAGAGGAGGGTAAGAACTTTCAAGGTAATAGATTGCTACACAAATTATTAAGTCAGATAAGACAGGAAATTTATAAGCTAGATCTATTGCAAAAACAAAGTCACAGATTTGTACTCCCGAATGAATTTGAAATATCGGAATTGTTTACAATTCTAAGTGAAAATAAGACAAGTATAAATAATTTTGGGGATAACTTCGATAATTATAGATTTTATGGGAGAGAAACAAAATTGATAGAGTCACTTTTTGTGTTATCAGCTAGATTATGTTGAAAAAAAAAGGTAAAATGAATAAAAATATGTCTCTGTAATGGTTAGATTGTACATTTTTTTCGATCAAATTTCGTAAATTCAATAACTTGAATGAATGTATATTTTGATGTTGAATAAGTATTATCAATGTAAATCATTCAAGGAGATGTCGATAGATGTATTTGCATTTGATTAATGAATGAATACATCTTTTAATTTTGTAGAAATATTAATTTCTCGTGTATTTAGTGCTCTTGTAGACTTCTTTGACATGAATGTTTGAATCGGGACAATTGTAAAGAACAGAACAAAAAAAAAAAAAAAGAAAATAAGTTTGTAGACATAATCGAGAGTAAATGTTCAATGTTCGGACCTCTAGCTTCATTAGTCCAGTCAGTTTGTGTGATACATACATGTATAGAAAGCCAGCCAGCCAACCTAAAAGCTGGAAAAAACTATTGACAGTTTTTGTTGACGATGTCTGAGAATAAACATCACTCTATGGAAATACAAACACGTACAATACGTTTGGAGGCAGATCAGGTGTAGTAACTGATAATAACTAACAACAATGATTTTACATGGTACACATTTTATTCCAATGTAAATTCATACGTAAAACATTAAATTACAGACTATTTCAAGTATATCAATTCTGACATTGTGAATTATTAGTTTTACAAAAATATTTCTTCAACAAAACCTTACGAAGCCGCACATGATCGAAGAATAATACTTCACTACTTAGCTGATAATTCGCTCGGCTGGTGATCGCGGCTACGATGATTCAATAAAATAAGATTCTCCAAATGTTTGTAATGATTAAAGTGTGGGACAAAAATTAGATTATAATACTAAAACTCAAATGCGTTGTAAGTTTGCCGGTAGCATTAAATGAATGACTGCAATTAATTCAGTTTATCTTTTATTAGTGCTGTATTTTGGTTATTGTATGACGAAAAGCGCACATCGTGAGAATAATTCTTGGAGAAAATTCCGAGATGAAAATGATTTGTTCGAATAGTAAGGACTGGACCAATGATATATATATATATATATATATATATATATATAAATATATATGTATATATATATATATATATATATATATGGACTCGCACATATATATATATATATATATATATATATATATATATATATATACATGCGCACACACACACACATATATATACACACAAATATGTACATATACATATATTTATATATATTATTAGGAAATTGATATATGATTCTAGAGAATGATTATGAATCGCGTTACACTGTATAAACACTCTAATATGATACGAAGATTTGTTATTACACGATACAAGTACTATTTGGCCTAAACAAAGTAAATAAAATAAACAATCAGGGAAGATGGAGCAGCTGCTAAAATCAAACCTGCGACCGATGGGATAGACGCTTAAACCTTTTTCATTAGCGAAACACTCAGAAAACTTGACGGGAGTAAAAACCTATTCTGTTGTAATGAGGGGATAAAATATTCAACGGCGTTTGATTCTTGGTTAATAACTACTTCGTAAGCAACCTTATAAGTTTTGATCGCATACTGGATGGAATAGCTTGACTATCAGTAAGATTAAGCAAATGATACATACTAAAAGTAACGCAAATTTTACCCACCAACTCCGAAAAATTTTCACTGGGAGATTGAAAAGTTTCATGACGCGGTCTGTAGGATAATGGATCGGGCGTAAACAAATCACACAATACTCATGGAAGACTTCAATGCTGAGATTGGAATAAAAAAAGATATGGGTCAGGAAAGAGAAATGTCAGATGGGAACATGCTAGTATAGTTCTTAAAGAGATACAGATTGAAAAAATTGAACACTTTTTTTTCAAAAAAAGAGAAAGTCGCAAACTGACTAGGAAAAGCCCAAACGGAACAACAAAAACACGAAATTGTCACCATAAAAGGCAATTTAATTAATAACGCCAAAGACGTTACTGTTATCAATACAATAAGTATAAAAAGTGACCTCGAGCAGAATTAAACTTGATTTTTAAACAGAAAAAAAATGAAGTCTCCTTTATGAGAAAACATGGCTCGGTAAAATGAAAAAAAAATCACTTATTTTCGGGTAGCCATGTAGAAGAGATTCGCAGTCTAGTGGATTAAGTAGCGTAGATTAAAGGAGTAAGAATGTAGTAAACATAATTAAACGGTAGGTAGATGGAAGAACAAATAAATGGTAACGATAACGCAGAAAAATAGTAACAAACAACCCAAAAACTTATTAAAAAGGGGAAAATATGACGGTAAAGACTAAAGACGATGAAACCAAAAAAGCAAACAAATAATCAAAAATGATGCAAAAGAAATGGGGGAAAAAACGTTGGAATGATAGTAACAGCTATCAGAATGAGGGAGAGCTTAAAACCTGCTGGAGACGCAGACCACACTGGCAAGAAATAGATAATGGCATTCAGAGACAGGGAAGGTGAGACTTACAAGATTTCAAAAATAACCGAATAATTCGAGAATCTCTATGAATCGAAAATAAAAATGTAGCCGGCTGTCAGTTCGATAGAGGACAGCGATTTTCCAGACGTAACTATAGACGAAGTGGATTCTGCGCTACGAAATAAGGAAAGAGGAGAAGCCCTAAATGGAAGAATAATGATAGATATATTTGGTGCGGAACGTATGCCTGGAAAGTATTTAGTATACATAGAGACACACCGATCAATGGAAAGAATAATGTTAGGAATAACACAACATGGACGCTCGTGAGGATCACGTGAAGGATATCACACAAGTAATTGAGATGCGTAGATTGAGAAGATTTGGACACATAGCGAGACGAAAGGAAAAAGATACAGCGAAAAGCTAATCGATCGGCGTCCGTAATACCAGAAACAAGATGGGGGGGAGGGAGATAGCAATGTTTGCCGGTAAGACATGGCAGAGATAAGCGCACTCATGCTCGTCATGGACGGTGTTTGGAAAGGCGTTTAGTCCAGTAGCTCATAACAGCTACTGCTGCTGCTGATATATATATATATATATATATATATATATATATATATATATATATATATATTAATACTTCTCTATTCAGGGTTGAGCACTCTTTAAGCGAGATAACTCATCCACTGTAAGCTTATGCAATGCTCTTCCACAGGAATAGAGCACTCTGGTGGATGAGGGATTTCTGTGTAAATAGATATATCGTTTATATTCAGCCTTACTGACTGTCCAGTTCCGTAGTTCAGAAGTAGGATCAACCTGCAGGTCTGAAGTGAAAGTTTCAATTCTGCCTTGTTGTACTGGATGGGATAATGGAAAGTCTATAGCCACGCTTAAGAGATGTAATACATCAAAACAGCTGTCTGTGGATGACACAATATATATATATATATATATATATATATATATATATATATATATATATATATATATTTCCGATGGATGTAAACATTTCGTTCTTCTCGAAATCGTCAACAACCGACTGTATGTTGTTTCAGGGAATTTTGAAAATAATCAGCCCATGTACATCTAAATAACACTCCCTAAAGCTTAATGGTTCATACAGAACTGCTACGTATGTATAATAACAATTTATCTGACTAAATCCTCACTTCTTGACTTTCTGGGAATATTCAGTTAAATTTTTCTCAGCCTATTATATTAAGGAAATTAATAGGAGTCTAAATACATGAAAACTGGTTTCTTTTGGCAAGCCAAGAAAAAGGGAGGTAAGTTAGATAAATTGTTCGTATACAAACATACTGGTACTGGTTAGAACTATTATGCTTTAGGAAATGTGCAAACCTGATTGGATAATTGCAGAATACGTTATGCAAATGTAAATGGGCTGGTTATTTTCATAATTCACAGAAAATAACATACAGCCAGTTGCTGATGAGTGTGAGAAGCACAAAATGTCAACATTCACTGGGTGCATTCTCTTTTTAATCCTTATTTCTTTATCGTAATTATTTTATTCACCGTGCTAAATAAATGAATTGTGATTTAACATCTACAACGGATAAAATCTGTTTTCATTCGTTTTCTATTTTTTATGAGTAAATAAAGGCCCTTAGACCAGATAACATCACTACCGACCAACTCAACAAAGCTCAGTAAAGTCATTATTACGAAGTTAGCCACCCTATTCAAATTAAAAACAAATTAAAGTACCAGAAGCAATCCACCGCAGACATAATGCGATCATATAAAAAAAGGACCCATGAGATCTCAACAGCTACAGGCCAATAAGCCTACTAAACTGCATCTGCAAACTTTTCACTGGAATGATCACCAATCTAATTACCATAACACTAAATGAAAACCAACCACGGGAACAAACTGGCTCCTGAAGAAGCTACTCGACTGTAGACCACATCCACCTGGTAAATCAATTAAAAAAGAAAACAGCAGAATATAAAATGCCACTCCCTATAGCATTTGCAGACTTTAGTATGGCCTTCGACTCTGTGGAAATCCCCAAGGTTATCGCTGCTTTTATTCAACAAGGTGTAAACCCTGTATAGGTCAGAGTATTGCAACACTTCAACCGACTCAGCAGTTCTTTCAGTTTCTTTTCAGGCTACATAACGACTCCGACCCTTTTCAGCTCGAAAAAGAGGAAAGACAAGAAGAAATCAAGTAAAGAATTACACTAGGTTGGCAAGCTTTTGGCAGGACAAACTCAAACTTCTAGAGCAAGAAAATTTCACTAACACTAAAAAGGATGGTATACAACAAATACATCATCCCTGTAGTCCTCTATGGAGCTAAAATATGGAACCTAACCAGTAAAACTGACACTTAAACTGAGAACCATGCAACGTACACAATTTAGAATTATGCTCAACCTCACATTGAGAGATCACAAAACAGCACAGTATATTAGACAGGAATACGAGATAAAGAATCCATAAGAAAACTGGTCATATAGCAAGAATATCAAACAAACGCTGGGCATCATGACTCTTGACATGGATCCCTAGGGATCACATCCAAAACTGAAACCAACAAGATGTAGAATGACATGACAAACAAGATGAATTCAGAAAATACTCCGAGACGCCCATGATTGATAAGTCTAGCGAATCTTAAGAAAGATCCTAGTCCAAAAATGGATGCTAAATGGCTGCTGCTGATGGTGATATATACAAATAAATATATCATTAAGTAACGTGGTACCTGTAATGTGTTCATAGAATTATGAAAACTTACAAAATACAGAACAAAAATATTTCAAGATAAAATGGACAAAAATTAATGCATAGGCAAAAAGCTATTTTTCAGTGTCATATAAGTAAGTAAACGTTGTTAAATAAGTTTGTTTTATTTTGCCACTGCTTTTATATTTCCCGTCTATTTTTGAATCTTAAAATGCTTATTCAGGATTGAAAAAAGTTTTTTTTTCCAATTATATTAACATACCGTGCAGATGCACATCTTTTTCACTGGTCCTGTTTTCTTCAAGATTTTAAAAAAGTAATCTATAACTTCTCGTGAAACAATGAGCTTGTTATTTGAATTAAACATGGGAATCTCTTCAAGATGTTATATTTCTGATACTTAATCTATCAATCTATCTATCTATCTATCTATCTATCTATCTATCTATATATATATATATATATATATATATATATATATATATATATATATATATATTTCCATAACCTTTTGTGTCAGATGCAAGAGAATAATCGCAAATTCTGCAAAAAATCTCCATACCAATAACTTGTGTTAAATGATAATATGTATTTTTAAGTAATGCGATATTTTTCGTAGATGAAGAACAATATTATTGACTGGTTTATTCAGGTTACTGCTATTTCCACAATGCTTTTTTCAAGTGTCTGTTGTATTGGATAACCTTTCCTGAATTACGAACTGAATACTTTATTCAATCCACGGGAGTATATTATTTTCATTCTGTTGTCCATTTCATGGTGAGGATATTCGAATCGGTTATACTTTCTTATCAGTTTCTGGAAATACTGGAAGAATCTATAAGAAAAAAAGAAGTGCCAACCAAGTTAGGATCAAATGTTGTTAGACAGAATGGCGGGAAGAGATTTGAAAATTACTCATTTCAAATACAAGTCCGGGGAAAACTTGGAAAATGGAAAATAAGAAGGGAACAGATGCCTTCTGTCAAGGTTGACAATGAGTGTAGCGTCTTGTTATCAATAATCCGTGGGTAGGTCAAAGCAGTCATGCGCGAATAATTTACCTGAATGTTCACGTATCCATTATTTTCTCCGTCAGTCATCGTGACATGCCAATGCCGACACAATATTCTAATATATGTAGGGATGAAATAACTAGGAGAGGTGGATTACTGTTGTTTGTAAGGGCATTAGTTTGAAATTGACAAATGAATTAATACAGCAAATTTTCGTTAAAGTTTATAAAGTGATGACAAAGATAAGAAGGTTGATAAAGAGAGTAAGATGATAATATAGTGCAGTAATCTCATCTTAATTGAATCAGATTATCTTTGTTGTGGACGTACGCATAATCACCCTCAATTTCATCATTGCGATGACAGATGTGAAACGGAAGAGAAATCAAGGAGTTTTAGGGATTTTTTTCCGGAATAACAGAAAAGGAATGGATTTTATTTCCTTGTAATCCTTGATTCAGTAATCTGAAAGCTTTGATGGTTTGGGCCAGTGATTTGGATCTCGTGGTCATGGATATACGAATAAAAGATATCGATTGAAAAAAAACAAGCAAATGAACCTGTCTAAAATTCAATTAATTGCAAAGTTTTTGTGCGATAAGTACGAAGAAAAAAATTTGAGAAAAATCTGATAAAAAATTATTAGTATAAACTCTGTAGAATCGGGGGTATTTTTTAAAAAGCGAAAGTGTGAAAACTTGTTTACCTTTGAACGAAATATGATCGTTTTTATTCACATTACAACATTTTTAGATGAAATATATTTAAATTTTAAACATCTACTGAAAAAATAACTAATCAATTGATTCAAATAATTTCTTTGTTTTCATTTGAAAACGGATGAAAGCTATTCTAAAGATGTCTCCGATACAAATCTCGGAGAATATCCCTCCCCCCAGAGATTTAGTTGAGTATTTATTTTACTCATACATTTTGAAGTAAATGGGATAAGAGTAAATTCTGCTCACCTATTTTCAAAAAGAGAACATACATCTCCATGATTTTTGATAAAACTGTGGGTCACTGTCCAAAAATTTAATGAGCTCTTCTATAGCATATTGTCCACAGTGGACGTCAGTCGAACAAGTGAAAATAATATAAAATTGTAATACGGTAAACTCTCAGATATAATGTAACTTCTACATAGATATTTCAAATTACATTTAATTTTTCTATCATAATAACGTGTTATGTCTAAAGTACATCTTATCTACGGGAACATAGATCTCCATGATTTTAGATAAGACTTTGGGTCACTGCCCAAAATCCAAGAAAAACCCCACTAAACTATACAGTCAACTAGACAGCCCTCAAAAAAGCACGCACCTCTGTAAACGCCATTGTAATTGTGCATGAATCGATATCCCCTAGTCCTAGCAGAAATGAATGGGGTAATTTGCTTGTTTTATTTAGGCAGCTATCTTTATAAGTTCCATTTGGATGGCACCAGACAAAAGTAGCAGCGTCATCGCCTTGGACAATGCAGATTCATAATTGCTTACATTTCATTCAACTGATTATTACAGAACTATCACAAATAGTGTCAATTGTTTTCATTTGTTGTGAAAATTGGCATCTTCTTAGGTTTACCAATTTATTTTCCTTAATAATATTCCCATTTTGTTTATACTTGTATCAAAGTTAATGCACAGCTGACTGGGAACAACCAATATCTTTGTCACAATCCATATTAGTTTTTCTTCTCAAAGGAGCTTTATAATTAATTCCATTATTTCAATTGCGATATTACTTATCGGAGACTTGTTCCTTTTCAATTAACCCAGTCCTTTATTCAATATCTCATACACTTTCCGGTGCTAATTGGACATATCTCTGGCAATGAACCCGGAGACATCGGGTTTTTCGGAATCAATGGATGCCTTCGCCTGAGCGACCTAGCTTGTGTCCAAGTGAGGCGCTCGTGCAGGGATCCCCTTCCCGGATCTACAGCCCAAGTTGAACCCCTTCAATAGCTTCAATCAGCGCATGTCGGGCTTTCCAGCCATTATTCCTGATATGAGCTTTGCGTATTTCACTCTCATGCTCTCGTTCGACTCGTTGAATCAGTCACCGCTGAAGAAAGTCAGTTCCAGCATTTTTGAATTTTCAGTCACGAGCGGTTGCTAGGTGTCATCCCGAAGAGCTCGGCTTTTTCAAGCTTTGACAGTGACGGACTGTTTGCGGTCAGACTGTTCCTTGCTGTTGTGAATAGCCACACTAATTGTGTCTGCCGAAGACTTGAGTATGTGCTCCAAGGTGCCCCTCCTTCGGCACAGTTGGCATGCACAGATGTCTGTAATGCCCCAGGTATATAAGTTGGCTATGCTCGGTAGGACGTCATACACTAATTGGAAGTTAAGGTTATATGCATTGATTTTGTTCTCTACAGCTCTGACCAGGTAATCTTACGAGGTTTGTCATATTTCCATCTGGCCAATGCATTTTTCTGACATATGGTGACCATTTTACTTCAAGGTTTCTTCAATAATTCTGCCTGCATCTCATCTGAATCAGTTGATGGTACTCTTTACCACAGGCTTTGTCGCAACGCAGTGCAGGTAAGCTACCTGGTCTTCACTGCACAATCGTCATGGAGCCCCGCTCAACCTTGTGCCATTATAGTGTGTCAACTCAATTCACAGCCTCCTACGCCAGCGACTTCCCCGCTGTTTTCACGAGGATATCCGTCAAATTGTCTTTGACATCAGAGAAATCCCGATAAATCCTGGCTCGGGTAATTCTGAATACCTCTGTTACACTGCTGATGGGGAGCTGCAGCTTGCTGGAATGTCCATACAGCGTGAAACTGTTCAAGGTGCTAGGGAGCCCCAACCACTTCCAGAGACACTGAATACAGTTTCTTTCAAGTGCTCCCACAGTTGTGATTAGAACATTATGAACAAGAAGGGAGCACATTAACCTAAACTAGACTTCGCGTTGGCATGTGCAGGCTTTAAGTCTTTATTTATCAATTGACATCAGCCAGGTTGTTAAGTTACTCCTTTTGGAGTGCAGTCGTGTTCTTCAGGCAGTTGATCAGCTTTCTGCCACGATTGGGATCTACAGTAAGTCCAACAGTTCGTTAAGGTTGACTAATACTTTATTTTGGACGATTTTGCATACTTAAACTAATTGTTTTAGGAATGCAAGATACAAGGTGATTCCATAACCAGCACAATTCAAAAACCCCACTATTCAAGGTCTCTCTCCTTCTCCCCTTTCTCTCTTTCTCTCTCTCTCTCTCTCTATATATATATATATATATATATAGTGAAACTTAATGGACAGACACTGATAAAGATACACTGTTATTTTATGTATGCTCATCTATATATTCATATTGATATATACACACATTTAATTAAAGGTATCTTCCGCTTTTAGTAAGTTCGCTTTACACCATTTTCTCTCCCTTACGAAAAAGAAGTGGAAAGCTAAAATGGTGCTGCGCGTTTGTTTTCAGTAAAGAGGCACCGGAAACACTTTTCCTCCCTCTCTTACGCTTCAATCTTCAATATGTTCCAGCGACAAAGCCTAACACACCATCATCAACATTTTTTATATGGGAACGCTCGAAAGATTTTCCTTCATAAATTACTATGTGATTGCTTTTTCACTCTATGCTATTTCAGCTAACTAAAGATTTTTAAAGGACTGTCTCCAATATTCATCATTGCATATTAGTGAAGATGTGAGCACTCACAAACACCTTTTCACTTTATTTTGGTTTTGTATCAAGGTGATCATTCAAGATGGTATCCTGAGAAAGCTCTCTCATTACTGAGGATATAACTGACTTGCTGATACTTAAGTAGGGGGCCAGGTTGACCATTTTGGACATTGGTTTGCAAATCATTCTCAAAAACCGTTACTATCCTAGTAAGTTCGGTTTTCATTGGGTGTCCCATATACCTGTCGCCATAAACCAGGTTAAACTAATCCTAGCGAATATCCTTACTGAGCTAAAACACCCAAGAACCATATTTATTTTCAACTGGAAACCTGATTCACGATGGTTATTTATTCATTTTTTTCGGGGGAGTATCGAGTGGTTACCAGCGCAAAAAACGGAAGAAAGCCACGCATTCCCCCCACCTGAGTTTTCAAAAAAAAAAAAAACCCTGAGGCGATTGGAGCTCTTTTGCCTTGTGGGGCAATCTATCTTGGACGTGGTGTTAACAGCTCCAACCTACAAAACCAACTCGTAACTGGATCCACAACGCAGTCCTCTGCCCCTAAAGGCATCTATTTGGAAATGTTTTGTTCAGATTTGTCGTCATATTTTTGCGTCTATGAGCAAAGAAAAAAAGCAGGTTGAGTGTTAATGTGGTTTCATAAAAGTAAGATCCAGGTTTAGCATTCGAATTCTCTAGCAACTTTAATATTCCTTCTCCCTTGAGTCAGAATGGGGAATAAAGGAAACAAAAAAAAAAAAAAAAAAGGAAGAAAGAAAGAAAGAAAGGGAGGAAGAAAGAGGGAAGCAGTTTGTTAAATCATCCACGTTTTCTTGCAGCTGGTATCAGGTAATAAAACGTGTAAGGCAACAAGATTCTCACAGCAGTGTGAGGATTATTTTATTGGTTTATAATGTCAGTGAGAGAAAGATAAGGTCAAAGGGAAGCTAGCCAGGTGAGGTCAAAAAACACCAGGAGATGAGAAATGTTCATGGATAGATATTTAAGCACAAGAGTTGCCCAAGTTTACACGTTTATGAATGACTACAAAACTAAATAAGGATAAAGATGGCCTTCCTCTTCAATTCGATCAAAAGAATGAAAAATGTCCCATTTACACCCACATTGCAGGGTTTTAATCACATTTATTGAATCTAAAATGTATGACGTATAAAACTAAAAAGATATGAGCGGAGAAAAGGGAGAAAGAACGGAAGAAAAAGGATGGGAAAAAGATGGACAGAAATGTAGTTACATATATATATATATATATATATATAGAGAGAGAGAGAGAGAGAAAGAAAGATGGAGAGAGAGAAAGAGAGAGAGGGAAAGAGATAGGGGAGGGAGGAGAAAGAGGGAATTATATCTTTGTTGAATAATCTAAGTTATTTGTTACTTTTTGATCTTGATTGAAGAAAATTTGTAGTTTCAACGCAGACTTTTTTGGAAAACAGGAAAGAATTATCTTGTAAAGACTTCCAATTCCACAGCAAATACTAAATGTGGCACCCATCGTTACTTGGAAAAAAACATCAAATATAACAACACAGGAAAGTGAATTACATTTTATTGAGATTTTATATGACAAATCAAGGGGCTTGTTACACTCACACATTTTTCGCAGTAAATGGCATTTGAATCGTTTAGTTTAAAAATCACTCTTGATTGGATTGTGACAGCTGAGCACGTTTTCTAAAACAGTGTCGTTTGATGCATTTTCGTTTATACTTTCCAACATTAAAGGTGGGAGAAATTGAACAATATTTTCGGCATACTGTGCTCTTCTATTGCAAGAAAGCCGACTCAAGTGCAAAGAGATTTGTGCCGTCTATCAATATGTTACCAGGAATCATCATACGTGTCAACAGTGGCTTGCAAAATTTTGTGCTGGCAATTTCTCGCTGAATAATGCTCCAGGGTCGGGTAAGTTAAGATTGATAGCGATCGAATCAATACATTAACTGCGGGTTACGCAACGCAGGACATACTGAAAATATCCAAATCAATCACTGAAGATCATTTGCATCATGCATACAAAAGTGCATTTCATGATTAAAGTAAATAATCTGGTTTATTATAGCTAAAGACATTCAGAGGATTTGGATATTGAACCATCATGAATTTTGAATACGTCTTCCATGGCAGCCGTCTTTCAAAATTGTTGCCAGTGGCAATTGTTTTCATATTTATTTTCCTATCAGTGATTGATATGATATGATATTGAGGACATGATAGGATTAATATATATACAAAATAATATCGAAAAGATGCAAAGCTGAATCGAAAACACAGAAATAGTGGACCAGTACATCTACTTAAAACAACAAATATCAGCAAAATTATTAAAATGAAAGGAAATCAAGCGAAGGATCACTCTAGCTTTGCAAACCTTCAATAGAGAAAGTTCAACTTTCAAGAATAAAAAGATACCATTAGTTTTAAAAAGAAGGATCTATGTTCAATGCATCTTCCCGCTCTGGAACTGAAACATGGAACTTGACCAACAGACTGATCCTCAAACTGAGAACTATGCAACGTGCACAAGAGAAAATCATGCTCAACATCACATAGATAGGACAAAAGGCAGCAGAGTAACTCGGAGAAATAACAAGAGAGAGATATATCATAGAATCCATTTGAAAATTCAAATGGAAATGAGCTGGTCATGTTGCAAGAATATCAGACAACTGATGAACTTCATGACTCATTGATCACCAGAGATCATCATCTTTAGATACATTTGATTTCAGCGAAATAATCATTGTTTTATTCCCAATATCTGCTATATTTCTAATTTCTCTTTTCATTTACTGGCATAAAACAAAAATTCACAATAAAAAAATGATCACAGGAAAGTAGAAAAAATATTGAAGATGATCTAACAAAAAGAAATTATTTTGTTATTGAGTTTATTTGTGAAGGTATAATTTAATGAAACTTGGGCTGTCATGCACTTGTCGCTAAAAAACTCTCCACCAGACCAAAAAAGGAATAATCGAGATACAAATTTAAAAAAAGCTGAAAGATCCTTTGATTTGCTTTTTACAATAGGGAAACACTTATTCCAACTACAGTGACAAAATAAGGACCTGAAGTTAGGAAGTGTGTTGAATCGAGAACTGACATCATTTCTTAAACTGAAAACTATTTAGCACTCACTTAATGCATTAAAAATTATTACTCCACTGGGAAGTTCAGTAACAGCTCCAAACTTTTTTCAGATCATCTTCAGTATGTGAATACATGGTGAAAAATGAAAATGGTGCTCTTAAGGTCGAATGAGGATCTAAAGATTTTGAGAACACCCGAGAATCGAGCACATTTTAAATAATAATTCCGAAACTCTTATAACATTAATAGATATGGTTAAAACCTACACATGGCCCGATGTGTTATAAATGACAAGAAAAAACAAGAATAAGACTATAACTGCTTTATGCTGAATATTATTTGAGTGAGAATCTTTCAAAGTGGTATCGCCTTTTACGTTTTGGATGTTTGACCATTTTTACGTTTTTTTAAAAATGATTCTAAGGTACATAATGGAGTACTGTAAGTATGATACTTTGTGCTGAACTACTTTCATTGTTGACTTCAAAGCATTTAGTGTTGTCACCCAGAAACAGTTGCTTATACCCGAGGACAGGGCAAGCAGAAACGTTCGACTAAAGACTTAGCATAAAGATATCGATGCTGACAGTAAGTAACACTAAAGAATCAATAGAAAATGCAACCTTGAGGTAAATCACTTCGATAATTCTGTCTTAAAGGTAGCTTGTTTAGTCACCAAGACAGGTAGTTACTTATTTACCATAGGTACTAGGTTCCAGAGTGTAGGTAAAAATTTTGAAAGCAGATTTTCAACGCTTGCATGTTCTCACCATGTGGAGGATCATTGCCACACTGTCTCACTTCCTCCTTGTACTACATTTGAATTTGTATCGTGCTCAATAATACTTAGTAAAAATCAATACTATTTTAATATTTACAAAAGTCCTCTCGGTGTTGACAAGAAGACACAATCTGAAAGCATCATGCAATAATAGAATTCAACAAGCGAAGATGAAAAAGCAAGGCAGTTTTTTCGTTCATACAATATCTTGTTATTTTTATAGTGCAAAAATTATGTACTGTAAGAAATATGTGATTTTAAAGACACTTACCATAAAAGTATCTTTTAAGACTACAGCAAGCGCTTCTTATTTAGAAAGGTATTCGGTGCTTGAAAGGATCCAGCAAAATGACTGAAAAATGTTTGTACAGTTCAAGAAAATGTTCAACATTCTATTCATTGATGGGCTCCAATTGTTGCTTCAAACGTTGGGAAAAATCACCCAAACTACCTGTTCTAAATGACGAAGAATTATCGGCAACAGTGGATAACGACCCATGAACTAGAGACTCTGGGTCTTCAACAGCGGCCATATCACAGCCATGGTTTAAAAAATTAGAAAAGTTAGTTCCACGTAAGGTAAATGAAATGTCCTGTAATGAAACCACATTTCAAATCTCTAAGTTGACGAATCTAATCTGAGAGAATTGGAATCTGGAGTCTTGCAGTATCCATTCCCCCCTACAGAGTTTTATATTTTCAATCATTTTGAATTTCATACCTGTAATTGAAGGTCCAATAATGAGGAAGCGACGATTTACGCTTTAACTGGATTTGTGGCAACAAAACCCAAAGGATTTCAAAGAGATTCTTTGTTATCATTAGATGATCATTGAATCCAAAAGTAACAGCATCTAATCTTGGAAGTTCAGCATGGAAGAAGGCAGGAGAAAACATCAGCAAAAACTTTGTTGTAAAAGGAACAAATGTGAATAAACTGATCCAAATGAATCAATATGTAATAGTAAGAACGCCTAATCTTGAAAAATCGGTGTAAATTTTGTATTCAGCTTGATGTTGAGAACATATTGTGGTTGAATAGTTTTCCCATCAGCATCTGCTGTTTCATGTGTTTCATTCTAATTTTTATATCCTCACAGTGGTTGCGTCAAGATGGATACATCTGTATAGATCAGCCTGAGGCAACTCAGAAAATAATAGACAGCTTCTCAGTGCTTTGTAGCGTAATTTTGAATTGATCTTTACGAACTCATACTACCGTGACGCTTTTGAAACTAATTATCACTTCATAGAAAAACGCTGTCATTTCAACGAATTTTCTGCAACATTAAATCATAAAGAACTTGACTTAGTCAATAGATCCTTTTTCTTTTGGTTCAATGACAAAAAAGAAATTATCATTGGAAGCTGATTTCAATGCTGAAATAGCGGCGGCTTCACAACTTTTTGTCGGCCAAATAGAAGGTTGTGAGGCAAGTCAACGTTAGAAACGAAAGTATGATCAAAAGTTTATGCATCGTATCTACTCTATGATATGGTTATGGAACATAATTTTGTTATACCTTTTAGGGGGAAACCACTCTGCCTTTAGTTACAACGCCAGACACATGGAATCAAGCGAAAAATTCATGAGCGTACCCGTAGAGTTTTCTGATGATAATAACCCTAATGAACAAAAGCTATTTATTGAAATAATAAGAACCAATTGCCAATCTCCTTGGTGGCAGCCATCGTTGTCAATCCGTCACCAGATCCAGCTGTCGGTGTCAGAACCCAGGTGAACCAAGTAAATATTTAGGAAAACCTAAATGTATGAATTCAGCTTAGCTAACAGCAGCAAGAAGAATATATCGATATCCCTTTGCCAGGACGATATCATTATCACTTTGAAGACTAAGTATCCCAGGATCTCCATAAGTTTCGCCCAGACAAGCGCCCTTGAGGGGACGTTCCACTGTCGGTAGAGACAAAACAGAGAATATATATATATATATATATATATATATATATATATATATATATATATATGTGTGTGTGTATATATTCTACCTCTGGACTACGGAACTAGGTGGTGAGTAAGGCTGAATTTAAGCGATATATTCATTTTTACGCAGAAACTCCTCATCCACCAGAGTGCTCTATTCCTATGGAAGAGCATTGCATACATGTATATATATATAGTGAATGCATCATATTGAGTAGACAACGTGCATAGAATAAACAATAAGAGAAAATGAAGCTGCTGTAGAAATCAAATCTACGATCGATAGGGTAATCGCCTAAACGTAGTATCGCACTTACCATTGGGCTAAACAGCCACCAATAATCATCATCATCATCATCATCATCATTCTTTCAACGTCTGTCGTTGGACATAGACCTTCCCTAGGATTCTCAACAATTCTCTATGTCGTGGAGTCAGTATTCTCTAAATTTGTCCACTTCATCTCTCCTTCTTGTATTTGTCGGCCTCGGTTCTGAAAGTGATTTCTGGGGATCCATGTTTGAATCAGAGCCAAATAATTGTTCTGACTCTAAATTCAAGGTACATCTCTCCCTTCTCTCTTTCTCTCCATATATATATATATATATATATATATATATATATATATATATATATATAGTAAACCTTGATGGACAGACATCGATAAAGATACACTGTTATTTTATATATATATATATACATACATACACACACACTCAGACACACACACACACACATATATATATATATATATATATATATATATATATATATATATATATATATATATGTGTGCGTGTGTTTGTGTGTGTGTGTGTGTGTGTGTGTGTCCTGTAGTTAGTCAAATGTATCAATACTAGTGTTCCAATTCATTTCTACACTAATCTATTCAAAACAGAACGGATTCGTCGACTTCTACAAATGAAGAAATTTCTGAAGCAGATGGAAGAAGACTTTCGATTTACCATCAATATGTTTCTGCATTTTCAACTCGAGCAAACATCTTGACTACAGCAAACTTTCGACTCAAAGTGTGCAAAAAGCGTTGCATGAAGATCAGATTCTTCAAAGAGCTGATAATTTCATCAGTTTTTTTAAGCAAGATCAAAGCAGATGGAGACGATTTTATGGAATCAATCGTGAATGGGGATAAGTCTTGGATCACTGATACGATCAATTGGGTGAGATTCAATCAAAACTGTTACTCCCATGGGAATCCGCTGGGCCAGAGAATTTCGAAGCAGGGAAGTCAGCTCAGAAGGTCAAAGCAACCCTTTTTTTCCAATCCCAAGGGTTGATATGATAGAATTTTGCAGGACACAGGGCAATCACGAGGTCTTAATATCATGACTTTTTAAGAAAGTTGAAGACTGCAATGGTGCAATGGACAGCTTCGTTGCACCGAAAAATCTTTTCCCATAGCTATAATGAGCCTGTTTATCTTTTAAGGGTAGCAAAGGCTTTCATTCATAAATTACCCCATTCACCTCACAACTCTGATCTTAGCCCTTCAGACTTTGTTCTCAAAAGAATGGTACACGATTTAAATCCCTTGATGATGACAAAAAATGTTGTCTTAACTTGATGTAAATTGATGAGAACGAAGTTTTACTGTGGAGGTTTCGATACCAGTAAATAGGTTTTGTTATTAGCAATCGAATAAAAACAGAATTTTCAATATATAACCAGCTCCAACCTATCTGTCATATAAATTAAATATCATTGAACTTATCCTAGAAATCACAATTTTACTGTGATGATGATGATGATGATGATAATCATCATCATCATCAGCAATCTTTCATCATCAATCGTTGGACATAAGCCTTCCCCAGGATTGACCACACTTCTCTATCATGGGCGGTGCAGAGCCAGTACTTCCTGAATTTGTCTAGCTTGTCTCTCCATCAAATATTCTGCCAGACTCAGTTCTGCATGTGATTTCGTGGGATCCATTTCGTGAGTTGCAATGTCCATCGGTAGTCCGCCATTCGTGCAACATGGCCAGCCCACTGCCATTCGAGCTTTCGATTGTGGTCTCCTGATGTGAGACCTATATATATATAATTTTCTAATGTGCTCGTTGCATTGTTCTCAATTTGTGGATCTGTCTCTTGGTTAGGTTCCATGTTTCAGCTCCATTAGTGATTATTGGGAGGATGCATTGGTTATACACCCTTCTTTTTAGGACTAATGGGTTCTTCTTACTTTTGAAAGTTGAGTTTGCTCTGCCAAGGGGTCTGAGTCGTTATGTAGCCTGATAAAAGAACTTTTGTGATTGTATACATGTTTCAGCACTTAGACATATACTGGATGTACACCTTGTTAGTACTTCCTTAAAATAAAAGTCGATATCTCTCTGCTTTAGAGGTAGCCTGAAACTAATACTTTGACTTATGAAATCAGTCATAAAAAAGAGACTTCGTAGTAGTCAAATCTCTGAGTGAGGGATGATAATAGTCCAGCACAGATTTGAGAAATGTTGAATAGGAACGTTATGGATGGAATGTTGTCGCAAGACCCTGCTGAAGAAGCGTCAGTTACAGAGGATCCAAATAAGGAGATGAGCCTCATTATGTCGTCATGTCAGAAAAACAAACCGAGCAGTTTGTGGACTCTAATAGGAAAAAAACCTTGTATTGATTTGAATGAACTCCTTCTCTACTGGTTTCTCATTCTATCTGCTACTTTTTGAATGAATAAAGACTACAATTACAAGTCATCATCAATTCATATTTAGTCGGTGTTCATTAGAAAATATGGAACCAACTTTGTATTTCGTTTTGTTTCCGTATTTCTCACTACAGCATCATCATTAAATGCGGTAATTATGGTTTCGGGCTCGGCTTATATCAGTCATCCATTTTCTTTTACATTTCTACTCTAATTTAATCATATCTTATACTAAAGGTCTACTTATGTTCAAAATATACGGTATTTGTTCGCCTACTGAAATCATTACCATCCAGTGGTTTCCTGCAATGTCAGACTCCTGGCAGGGTACATATGAATGAAATGTTAATTGCAGCAATATTTTTAAACCTCCAGGTCTGTATTAATAGCAAGCAACGCCCAAAGGAAGAAATCCTTCAAGGCATCTAGTTTGTCTATTGCAAGAAATGAATAATTTGCTACATCGATTGAAATCTAAATATAACAAGGAAATTTCATTTGATGAAGTCTTTAATCGTTTTGAAAAACAGGAAAAAAAGGAACACTAAAAAAGAAACGTGTACTTTCTCACTCAATCAATTTCATGAACTTTAATCATACGAGACGATTGAGCACAAGGAAGCAAATATCTTCCCATGTGAGATTTGGTGAACAAGAAAATACAAGTACAAGCAAACAATTTTGCTTCCCACAGTATTGTATATCATAGAATGTTGTAATTTTTTATTCGTCGATATGACTAATCAAACCAGTTCAGTTATCAATTTAAGCTGAAATTTGTTTACTTTTAAAAGATTTAACGTGATTTTATGATAACAATGGACGGTAATATTTTAAACTTTTTGTAGTTTTTGAAAGAAGGAAAAAACTGAAATAAATGGTTATGAACTTAATTACAAATAACAAACCATTAAAAGTGATATCATGCTCCCTTGCTCACACACTAAATGCAATCGAGAACTTTTCATTATAACGTAGATGGGTTTTTGTACTAAGTTGATATTTGAAACAATTGTTTAATTCGATTTTTAATCCTCTATCTTTTGGCGAAAACCTACTCAAATTTGAAATCACATAGAGAGTGTATACTTTTGCCAATCCCATTGCAACAAAAAAACCGAGTAGAAGTCAGTTTAGAAATATGCATGCTGCCGGGAAGATAACAGTAAAAAAAATCTTAGTTATTCCCCAAAATCTAATCAGATCTTCTTTAGCCCAAAGACCTGCCGATTAACGATTTTCACCCGTAAAAGTGAAAAAGCTTTCCCTTGATTTTGAGAATTAAAAGCCAAAAAATTCTGCCTCAGTTATGTTTCCCCTCGAATTAAACCCCTAAAAGTAGAAGATAATTTTCCCCATGCTTTTATCGTTAAGAGTGAAAACAGTATTTTTTTCTCTCGATTTTGACCGCTGAAGATGAAAAGAAACGTTCCATCTCAATTTTGACCCCTGGGAGTTTGGGAAAAAATCCCCAGAGAAAAGTAAATGTTTCCACTCGAATTTGACCCCTAAAGTGAAAAAAAGATCCCATCCTATTTTATCCTCTAAAAGTGAAAGAAATGTGCCCCTTAGATTTTGACTTCGAGGAGTTTTTCTTTGATTTTATCTCAAGTTCACTATTATACTTACGTTGTGAATCGAGCCCCGTAAAAACATTAAGTTTTGACCCGTGAAAGCCAAAAACGAAGTGAAAACAAAGTTCTCCTTCGATCCATTCAAGAAGTTACGATAAATTCGCTCGATTTTAAAACTGAAAAAAAAATTGCCTCCAATGTTAACCACTGAATAAACAAAAAGTTCATCTTCGATTCTGACCGATAGGAATGGAAGAAGAATTCTCCCTCTACTTCAATCCCTATTAGAGAAAAAAAATCCTTCCTTGATTTTTATCATTTTAATGGAAAAAGATTAGTTTTCCCCTCTCGATATCGACACCTCAAAGTAAAACAAAATATTTCTTCTCGATTTTGACCCCGGTAAGTGAAAAAAAAAAAGCTAATCCCTTGATTTTAACCACAAAGTACGTTATATAAATTGGGTAGTATTCTAATTCATTAAAGAAGAATGTCTGAATACGTTCTCAATTTTCTTCTCTCTCACTTTTTTTCACCATGACAAATGACCAATCCATTATCATTTCATACGGACACAGCGTTTCGTAGACTGCCTAATAATTGATACAGCGTAACATTCTTTATCTATGCATATTTCATTTTGCAATTCTGCACTTGTCTACGAGTTAAAACACATATACTAACTATTTCACCTGAACATCCAACAATCTTTCCTTTTCGAACCATTTTTCATTCAATACCTTTATTTTTGCAGTGTCGGTGGATATTCGGCTAAAATAGTTAGCTATTCAAAAATCAGTCCTTTTTATTGGTATACATGAATCATGATACCAACGATGCGGTTGTAGCAGAAGGGGGAGGAGTAAAATGAAGATGGGGATAGGTTATCCGAAGGTCTGGACTAAGTTTCTCAAAAATCCACCATAATACGACCGGCGGAATCGATATCCAACACGATTAGTTTTGTGAGTAGTTGCAGCTACAGGAGGGAGGAAAGGGGGTAGAGGTAGTTCACTCTGAGGTCTGGAAAGAGTTTAATATCAATCAAACATGATATACATGAGAAAATTGATATTTATCATTATTAGTTGTGGTATTAGCGGGAAGGGGACTAGTAGGAGGACTGAAAGCATGAGGAAGGAGGAGATGAAATCGGTTCACCCGAAGGTCTGGACTAAGTTTCAAGAAGAGTTGATATTCAACATTACAAATTCCGATTCTAACAGGGGAGAGGGAAGAAGTGGAATAGCGAGGGAGGATGGGGGTGGTTCACACAAAGTCAGGACGAAATTTCATATCAACCCAACATGGTACAGCTGATAAAATTGATATTTAACATATCAGGGGCCGTCTGACCGATCGACTGACCAACTGAAAAGTGTTCCATATGCGTTGGATGCATTAGAAACTTGCTGATACAACATTGGATG
The DNA here is from genome assembly GCA_963457665.1 of Thysanoteuthis rhombus. NCBI lineage: Eukaryota > Metazoa > Mollusca > Cephalopoda > Oegopsida > Thysanoteuthidae > Thysanoteuthis > Thysanoteuthis major. Next base: position 42,825,619 of record OY735203.1, on the reverse strand, counting down.
TTTTGATTTTCAGAGATCAAAAAGAATCATGAATGTCACTTTCATGCCTTTGAGGAGAAATCAAAATGAAAGCCATCGTTGGATGTTATTCAGTTGATGTTCAGGCAGAATTAATTAGAAATGGTCAAACTAAAATTTGGCAAATATCTTGGAGGAAATCAAGCGAAGAATCACTTTGGGATGGCAAGCATTCGGCAAAGCAAGCTCAACTTTCAAGACCCGGATGATCCCAATAATCCCAAAAAGAAGAGTATACAACCAATGCATTCTCCCGATAGTCACTTATAGAGCTGAAACATGGGATCTAACCAAGAGACAGACCTGCAAACTGAAATGTATGTAACGTGCACGTGAAATCATGCTCAACCTTACATGCACAGATCACAAGACAACACGGTATGTAAGGAAAAAAATGGGTGTCCGAGACAGCATAGAGAATATTAAAAAACTCAAATGGCAATGGGCAGGCCATGTTGCAAGAATGAAAGACAACCGATGGACAACACATTTTACAAAATGGATCCCCAGAGATCATATGAGAAACCGAGGCCGATAGAACACAAGATGGAGAGATGAGCAAGACAGATTCAGGAAATATTGGCTCCGCGACGCTCTTGATAGAGAATTGTGGTGAATCCTTGGTAAGGTCTATGTCGAACGACGGACGTTAAAAGACTGATGATGATGAATTTCAAAGGCGTTTGTAACCAACAAAAATGTCACTAACAATAACCAGAAACAATTCCTTAACATTCGTTTTCTAAAATTGCAAAAATCTACATTTTTCAGGGTTTTCCCTTTTTGCAGAAAAATATTGAATCACTAAATCTCATTGAACCTCTGGTATTTGTCAACGCCTGGAAAAATGTTTTTCCATTTTAAACTCTTCCTACGATAAAACAGCAGTCAAATAAATCCCTTTTTCAATAATTTGATATTACAATATGCAATTGGTTGTCTTTGAGTTTTGATTTCCTTGTTTTGAGTCTGCTGTCAAGCTCTGATTTTGATACATTCGTCAGCGGTCTATGCAAATATGTTACAAAATATGATCCAGGTTATGAACTATTCCCATGTCTCTATTCAGAACAACACTTTTTTTCATGTAAAAACTCCTGGGGATGAAAGAAAGAACATTTTTGGGTCCGTATCAATCCTCTTGCAACCTGTTCATGGTGGTAGAGCGGAAGGCACAGTCATGTTGACATTGCTAGCGCATCCAACACAAGAGAAAATGATCACAACATCCAGGTAACCATAGGTATACTAAGGCTCGGTGATAAAATCGAAAATAAAATTGGTGAATGCTTATGGAAGCATTAGAAGATCAGGTCGGTTGAAAGGATTTTCCACAACATAATAGATAGATAGATTGATAAATAAATAAAATGGACTGGGATTGGTCGACATATAGATACATACGAACAGAGATACAGATATGAACGGAGACATAGATATGGGCAGAGAGAGAGAGAGAGAGAGAGAGAGAGAGAGAGAGAGAGAGAGAGAGAGAGAGAGAGGTGCTGCCGCTTTTGAAAGTAAGCCAAAATAGATGAAACCTTCCAGCAGACAGAAAGCTAATCTGATACTCTCATAGTTTCTCCCGTCGGGTTAAAGGTGCCCGTGTGCACAAGCAACAAGAATAATCATAGCGATGGCTGCTACTCTGTACAATGTAATTATTTCCTATCTGACACCAAAACTGCAAAGCGTAACAGTCAGTGGTCAGCGAAGAGCGTGAACGGGAGTGGGGAGCGGCAGGTGAATGATGTGATGTGTAAAAGCTGCTCCGTTAGGGTTGGCGAATGAGGAATAGACGGAATTCCACATCGGATTTATGCTATTTCCACCGCTTTCCAGTTACAATAATCAAATAACGAGCCAGGAAATGTCATGTAAAAATCTTTTTTGCCTGGTACAGCTGTTATTTTCAAGGGTCACAGCCGAATCATGCGTAGAAAGCAACGCCATCGAACATTCGAATAGGAACAAGGTGGGTTGGTCTCTCAGTAGAAACCGTCACGTAACCAACGTCTCTTGGCAACATGACTTGTTAGGGGTGATCAATAGAATCATTTAAGGAAAAGGGTGATCAATACATTACTTCCCTCTGATTTGCACTGCCTCTGTAACGGTATGCAGTTCAAGTCTTTTCAGACTTAGTCCTTTGTCATAGCTAAAATCGACGACTGTAAACGGCAGACGCACTTGCGTCGATTCCTTGACCGTTTTCTCTGGATAACTTCAGGTATGAATACCTACCTACCTACCCGTCTTACTAGATCTACTTACTCATCTTCCTCCATATCTATAGCTACCAACTTACCTTCTTACCTACCTTATTTGCTACTCACCTAACCTACTTAACTTGTCACCTACTCACTTCACACACGCATACACACAGACACATAGACACACACACACACACACACACACACACATATATATATATATATATATATATATATATATATATATATATATATATATATATCAAGACAAAAAAGCGGTCTCAATTTTCAAACAGGAGCCTTTATTCATGATCAACCACATTTTATCACAATTAGGTGAACTTCTCAGGATTCTACTATTTCAGCTGTTAAATTCACTTGACCTGCTATCTTCTCTTCGTAGTGTATCCTATGGATGGTTGTAAACACGAAAATATTGTGGTCACAATAAAAGGGCACACCACTATTACGAAAAATGGTCTGCGAGACAAGCATGCTGTTAGCATCTTTAGTTTGAATAAAATACAAGGATGTGTGAGAGGCGAATCTGGAATTTGCCTGTATCACACTATAAGCAATGAGGATTTGAAATATATATCAAAGTGATTTTCATTCATGTGAATGATAGCCATAACGAAGCTCTGATTGGAAATGGTACCTTATGTTAAAAATATCACATTTTCTGTACTGTTCCGATTGATAGCAAAGAAGTTACGTACAGCAGGAGATGTTTATCATTACCACAAGTTCTGTTATCAAACTCCAATGGTTATTCTGATCAGAATCAGTCGGACCCCCAAGCTTTATAACAATGAATATATATTTATAACACTGAATATAAATTGTTTTAATTTTGATACTCCTTGTTTAATGTTATTTGTTAGTTATTGCTATCTAAAAGACTCTGTCTTGAAATAATCACAAGTTATTTCCCCTGTATTTGTTACCTATAACCATTCACAAGGCTTTATAACAGCAAACCCACGTGGTAACTTGATTTGTGGAGCGACTGGAATAATCCTGACTCAGTGGATGTTCAATAGGAATGTCTCCATTTTGTTTCAATCTCGGAAACAGCACCGACTTCCGTTTTTCAGGAATCTTTTGACGGCTTGATCGAAGGTTTTTCCCAGTTGTAGAATTCTTTAGGGAGCTTTTTCTCTTTTGTACCTCTGACATTAAGGTCAATCTCTAGGTATACGGCTTAGTGGTTAGAAGAGCCGTGTTACATAAAGATAGTTGCTGACTTTATTATTGGCCAAGACAAAATAGATGAACACTTCATCCTGTAGACAGCACCTTGATTTTGAGATAGTAGTGATATATCTAAAGCACTGATGTATGTTATTTGATGCAGTAATAACGAGACTGTTTTATTCTCATGTTTTGGCTTGGGAGAAAAGGTGTTGAATATTAGGTTGAGAACACTCATTTCCCCTGAAACAAAACCTTTTCACAGTTACAAATATATCGATAAATTTTCCTTTCATTGCAACAACTTCAACTTCTCCATTCTTCGGGAGTTAAATTGAACTATTATCTTATTATTATCTATTCAAAATTTTTGTACCTGAGAACGTATTGGCTAAAACGTTGCGACAAAAAAACAAAAACAAAAACAGCCATAGAAAGGAGCCAAAACATTTGTTATTGAATATATATATGTATATATATATATATATATATATATATATATATATATATATATATATATATATATATATACTCACACACAGACAGACACAGACACAGACACACACACACACATATATATATATATATGAAAGATCTCAGTATCACTTAGAAATCATCAATACAGCATGGAATAGAGTGGGAAACAAAGAACGGTTGCTAAAAATTACCACTGGAAAACCTGCCTAATTATGACTGCTTTTGGTAGCCCAACTTATTAAGGCATCATCCATGAAGGACGAGCATCCGTGCACTGAGTTGTGAGTTGTGGATTTGTCTCCTCTGTTGGGTAACTGTTTCTTAATTTTTCAGTTTACTTCAAATGTCATAGAATTTATCGGATGTATAAAAGAAATGTAGCAAAAGGAAAAAACGATTAAAATACACTCAAGCAAAACATTTGTGAAAACTGATGTTAGCAAAGTCTTTGCATTGCAAGAATAAACAACGGCTCTAATTATTTGCACAAACAACGCAGACCGTGATACATGTCGTGCGGATTGCTTGTCGGTCATAGACGTCTTTCTTTCTGACATTTTTGCTCTTTGTTTTTTTTTGTTTTTCCAAGTTTATTTCGGAACGCCGGCATTGTTTACCAAGTTACCTTCCTTAGCTGTCTGCTGATATCTGGACTTTTTTTCGCTGCAAATTAACTGGATCGTACGCGCCTCTCACTGTTTAGGAATGCCGTTGTTGCGATTATTCTTGCAATTTTTATCAGTTTGACTTTTATTGCTTGTACTAAACATTTCCCGAAGAAAGGAATTTACGCAACGAATTAATAAATTCAACTTAGTCTGGGACCAGGCCATTATTTGGCTACAAAAATAAATCTTAATAACCGCCTAAATGGTTCTCGAGATATTCACAATGGTTGGATATTTTCTGGGCTGATATTGCATATCTAGGTTCAATCGGTTTATTACGCTGTATAAAGACAAGAGTTAAAATCGCATATTTAAAAAGACCATCGGTGTGCTGTACAGTTTAAAACACCCAAAAGACATGATGATGGATGGAGTTAAAATTTTTTTTTTACAATTTTTTTCCCCCTCAGCTAATGGTAAAATGTTCATTGTCAAAATTTAGTTAATTCAATTAAAGTCGGTGCGGCTATTTTGCATTACAGGTGATGGAGAATTTCATTACAAAACATTCCGTTGGTCAAATGATTCTCGTCCCGCCATTTGTCATTTGAACGTCGCATTTTCCCCAAAGATGCAGATATTCGTCTGAAAAATGAGATATATTTTTATTCCGAAAATAAAATGATACTTCCAGTCAGTTAGCAACAATGTTCTGCTTTTCAACGCTCTCGTAATTCATTTTATAAACGGGGATATGAGAAATTTTCAGTTGGACATACATACTTGAGGATTTGTGAAAATCAAATTTACTCCGAAATTCTCCTCATCTTTGAAGTAACGTAATACTTGTGATACAAACCGGTATTTTAATCAGATCCTACCATCGATTCGAATGACCTAGGAGAAAAGATTCGTGGTTAACACACTGCTCTTGTCGGTTTCCGGTTGTAGGGAAGTTCTATTCATCCTTTCTTCAGTGGTTGTAAGCAAAAAATCCCTAACAAAACAAAACAAAACACAACCACAAATAAACGCAGCAAAATACTGACAAAAACAGAGTTTGCTGTTGGAAGTGAGGTCGTCACTTAGATGTTGGAAATCAACGGCTGGAAGCAAAAAGCTCATGACGTGGATTAACAGCGTATAATATGCGCTGTGAATCCACATCGTGATCTTTTCGCTTTTCATTACGAAAATATTTTTTGCTTTTCATAATGAAACTATAAAGGTCACTGGATGGATTGGTCCTTCTCAGTTGGGCCACAGTGATGGGCCAGTTCGGATTTGACGTAGAAATAAATTGGCACGATTTTCATCTGGATGACGTCTTTTGGAAATTTCTTTCAATGCTTGTCAAGGTTTTCATAAACTTCTGTACCTGTCCATTCTTTATCATTCACATAATTTTATACGTAACTTTGCACAAGTATAGATGCATATTTTCTTGAGTTATGATAGATATACATATCATGTATTTGTTTGTACATTTGCGGTGTGTACATCTGTGCATGAATAGGCTTGTAATAATTTGAATATGGACATAATCTGTGTGTATCATTCAAAAGTGTCAGTATATATCAATTTTTTTTGTTTAAGGTGGAATTACAGTTGAGCCATAACAGAGTATGACCCTAAATATAGTTTATATATATCATGTAATATTTTCTTGTGAGTATTTATGAGCATTTTGAGTATAAAATGAGTAGCATATGTCAGTACACAAAATGGATATTTGATTTAGATATAAAAGAAAAAAGTTCATTCTATGTTTAGTGTGCTTGTATTATAATCAGTAATCATTCTTTTTTTTCATGGATGTTTTGTCACTACAAGTGGAAATACAACTCGAATTTATTTTAGAGAGAAGAATGTTGGACAATACGTATGGTAGTTATATCAGCGGAAGTGCAAAACACTGACAATATCATTTATCAGCCACGAAAGGTCTCAGTAGTTACCTTTTTGCTCTACTTAGCTCCTAATGTTGAACTATACGTTGGGTCTACATGGTATGCGTCTTTTCAAGGTAGTCAGATTTTTAAATACTAGCTCAACATCTTCCAATTTTCTTTCAAATATAATCGGATAAACTGTCTCAGTGGTCAGCGATCCTCGAAATATGGTTCAATCATTTTCTGGAGACTTTTAGACTTTATCAACAGCAATTCGGAAAGGTGAATATCAAAAACAAAGGGTCTCAATTGAATTGAATAGAACACACCATGTCTGTCCCAGAAACCACACCTTTCAGTTGACTGTGTCTAAGCCGACGGATTCGGGATATGAAATTTTCCATCTTCCATTACTCATTTGACACCCTTTTTCTGCAGATAATCATCTTTTCTAGCCTTTTGAACCTCACATCCGTAATAAAAGATTCAATAATGTGCAAACCAAATCCGTGCCTTTTCTGAATTCGTGAACACTGAACTAAGAGCATTTTAAAGATGTGTCATATCATCATTCGAGGATTGTTGGGAAAAGTTATCGCTTCAAATGTGCCAAGTGCTCATTGAATATTTACCATTTTCATAGTTGCTTACATCATCTGTTGTCTTAAAGAAGTGCCCTCTGTTCTATTTCGAAGAGAATTTGATCGTTCGTATGCATGTGTATGAATGAAGTCAAATAGTGCTTATGTATGTGTTGTTCTCTCCTGTCAGTGTTATAAAGTGGAATCATGAATGATAAGAAAAAATTAAGGTTTCACATGGCTGGAATAAACCTGGAGAAAGATCAGTCGTATTGTACTTTCAAAATCGAGAATAAAATTTATTTTATTCATTTTTTTAGAGAACATATTTATTGCATTTTCCTCTGGCATTCTGCCTGAATGGCAAATACACACTAATATATTTATTCAATAGAAACAAATATCTCATTTTTATTTAACTGATGAAATGGTGGCACACTTTGCTCTGCGCAGATGATGAATAGATGTCGCAGTCTTTAATTTTGAAAGCAGCCTTTTTGCTGTGTTTTTATTTAATTCTATATTATGAATAAAAACATGACTGTGAATGTTGAGCTGTCAGATGGAAATTGGCTGGTCATGTTGCAAGACTGTCAGACAACCCCTGGACATCATGACTTATAACGTGGATCCCCAGAGATCATGCGCAAAATCGTGGGCGACAAAAATAAGATGGAGTGACGATTTAGAAAGTTGAGATAATAATTTTACCCTAACATCTACAATCGAGGGGTCGGGTGAATCTTGAGGGATGTTTGTGTCCAACGACGGGTATTTAAAGAATGGTGATGATAACGCTGCTGCTGATGAAAAACAAGTAAAGTATGGATTGAAAGCACCAACCATTACTTGTGAGAAATGATTAAATTTCACTTGAATTCATGCATACATTACCAATCTTCAAATCAGGAATCCACCCCTGTAAAAAGTCTTGGACTCATCGCTGACATAATCCAGGTAAAGAAATAAAAGACACCTCAAAAATCATGAACCTCGGAACAAAGATTCATCATATTGTTTTTGTATTTGATGTAAGGAATTGATAATTTGTCATCAGACAACATGTTTGGCAGACGGTAGAACACGAAAAAATTGTTCAAAACAGGAATTTCATTGTAAGAAATTTATGTTACATTTGAGAAAAGAATGATTCGAGAAGAATGCAAAAGGAAAATGATTTGTTCCCAATGTTTAGAACTGGATATTTGAGCATTTGGAAAAATTGCTGACACTGGATGAACACGCGTAAAGGTTCTTGAAATTAAGATGTCTTCCAAATTTATCTTTATAAATAATTTATATTCTGATTCTGCATAAAGAATCTAAGGAATCTATCATGGTAATTTTTTTTGACATTTTCAAAAGTTTTACTACCTTGCTAAAAAACTACGACCAAAAGATTTTAGCATCCAGATGGATAAATTTCATGAACAAAAGATAAAAGTGAAATAATCACAGATATAATAACTTAACCTTAAATTTTACTGTTTTAAAAAAACAGAAGTGAAATGTCTTAATATTTATCATTCATTTTTTACCTCTGCCAACCTAGAGATTTCTAGATGAGTCAATGATGCAGTTGATAAGAGATCGTCAAATATGGGAGCAGATTCGATTATATCTTTTTGATTGAGAGATATTTTCCCAGTTGTACTCAAACGTTTATGTATATGCTCATGTCTATCCGTATCTCTGGATATTCTCAATCAATATCTGTGTAGATAGTAGTCTACGTTCCATGCACAATTACATTTCCTACGTTATACGTCAACAAAGCATAATTTCGCCAGAATTTCATGTCTACTTTCTCAATACGCGCGGAAGGATGGGCTACGAACTACGGATGAAGTGGATACATCTTTGGACGTATCCATGGACAATTATCTCCCATGACAATTGTGTTGACAGTCGTACACACTCTGTGAGTGATTTCTAGCTCATCATTTTACTTCGTCTGGAATAGGTCCTCGGGTATCTTACCACAGTATGAGAGATATTCTTACCAATCATTTCAATACTTTTTATGTAGGAAAATTGCCAAGATAAGAAATTGCTTTCCATTCAAATTTGCTGGTGCTGTACTTGACAAATCCCCCTCCCACCGTCGAGGAAATAGGGAGCTTTATGAAACAAGGTGCAATCAAAACTGCCTTCTGTGATGAGCTCCTAAAGGAATGAATGAAAAGGACGATTGATATTCTACTTCCTCACGAATGTAAACAGGTGAATCTCTCTTTAGGAACTGGCTCTATTCAAGGAATTAAAGAATCAACCATCGCACCGCTCTTACAGAGACACTGAAATACTAAAAATATAGTTCTGATTGTCCAACTTATCGAGGAAGTAATATTAGTGAGATTGAAATCCCATGAACGTTCTAAGGGTTGCAGTGCTATCATCAGCACAAGTATAAAAGAACATATTACAGGAACCTCGCCACTAATCGTTGTCAATGATTTACCCATGGGTTTTGAAAGTATTAGTGCAACCATCTGAGTGCTTTTAGATCTAAAAGCTGGTTTTGACTCTCAGGACATCAATAAGCTTCCATTCATTTTGGGCAAAGAATTAGGCACTAGGGGCACAGCATTGAAGTGGTTTCAGTCTTTCCTTGTGACTAGAGAATTAAGTGTTCGAATAACCAATTCGCTATCAGATTATGAAAACGATTTTAGGTTACTCAGGGCTCAGTTTTAGGTCATGCTCTGTCTGATATTTATACTAGATCCATGTAATAGAACGTGCAGATGTCCCCTCTAGTAGATATACAGATGTCTGCAACACCAGACAGATCTTCGCACTTAGTTTTCAACATAACGTTATCAAAGAAAACAGGTACCCTCCCTTATGGATCAAATCACTAATTGAACGAATGCCTTCTCCTTCAAGATCAATCTCAATAATGTGGAGATTTTATTATTCACTTCAGATGCTAGAAATGTTCCAACTATTCAACGGTGTAATTCTTAATAATGGTAACTGCATACGTTTTTCTGACGGGATAAGAAATATTGGTTCTTATCTGGATAAATCTTTTAAAGTTAGAAATCAGCATCATCAGCCTTTTAGTGCCCGTCGTTGTATATAAAGTTCCCCCTGGATTCGCCAGACTTCTCTATCATGAGTGTCACGGAGCCAACACTCTCCAAACTTGTCTATTTGTCATGTCATTTTATGGGCTACAGTTTCGCATATGATCTCTGGGGATTCGCATAATGAATCGAAATGTCCTTTGGTTATCTTATATTCTGGCAACGTGACCAGCCCATTGCCATTTGAGCCTTCTAATCGATTCTATCTCTGACTTCTGTTTTTTCTGTAATATACTGCTCTGTTTTGTAATCTCTCCATATGACATTGAGCACAATCCTCTCACACGCACGTTGAATGGTTCTCAGTTTTAGAGCCAGTCTCTTTGTTTTGTTCACTATTTCATCTTTATAGGTGACTATCGGGAGATGCATTGGTTGTAGGTTGTTAACCCTTCTCTTAAAAACTAATGGGATTTTCTCGTTTGATTGAGCTTGCTTTGCCAGAACCTTCCATCTTAGAATGATTCTTCGCTTGATTTATTCTTGTTTTGAGAGTTTCATTAAGATTCGATGTCCAAAGTAGATGTAGTGGTCGACTTCTTTCAGGTCTGCATTTTCGATTTGGTTTGTTATGTCTCAGAAATGCATGTCAATAATGTTGTTTTCAACTGTTATAAATCAATCAGAGATATCCATAGCTTTAGAAACTTACTTTTAAACAATGTGACTGAGCAGCTGGATTATTTTCATATTAATTGTAGATTAGACTATCATAATCCACTTTTTTTTGCTTGAATGAATCAACCCGCCCCCCAAAATCAAAATTAGTTTAGAAATGCTGGAAATGCAAATCAATTAGGATCAGCATTATTATTCTTCTTCAGCCGATGATTGCAATAAGAACAGCGTTTAAAGTTTCAATTACAACAGTCAAATATTTGCATTGTTTGCACTTCTATGAACACCATGCTCTCATCAACATTTGAGATTTAGTGAGTTTGACTTCTGAACTAACAGACACAGGAGTTTTAGCTATATAGCACCCAGTATCGATAAATATCCGTAATATTGAGATGAACCAAATGTATTACTGGCTTTTGCTGTCATCTTTTGTGAGCAGTGCCCTTAGTGAACAGTACACTTCGTAGGCCGGTGTTCTGGCTGATTTCTCAAGTAAGCAAGATAATTGACCACGAAAATAGTTTCCATCGATTCAAGAAATTTGTTTCCAACGAGATATAAGCATTAGAATACCTTTTGAATGAGAATACTTTGCCTTACGCAAAACTAAGCTAAGCTCTAAAGAATATTGTGTAACTGAACTTATCTGAACAGTATCTCCACTTCTGCCAGAAGTATGAGTCCTTGTTTAGGTCAAAAGCCTAGATTTCGAAAGTCGACCATCTGCAACTTTGAGGATTGAATACAATAGTCTTTCTGCTCCTATTTCCTTTTCTCGAGATTAGAATAATTATAAACTTAGTAAATAATGCATCTTCTTCGGCACAGGAGCCCGTGCAGTTTTTTTTTCATTCTAATCATTCTCTCATTCTCTAGTAAACCGCTTTACCAGACTGACAACATCCTCGTCTGCGTTGACGTAACACCAATGAGATATCGTTTGTGGAAAAGAAGATGTGATCTCATCTGTAGCTTCAATATCTTCCCTCCATGTTTGCAATATCGTTCTCATGGCTCCGTGGGGCAAAGCAAACATGAATCATCACCGAATTTACGGAACGAAACTCGAACATTTCAGTCGGAGACTTGAATTGCAAAGCTGAATAAAAAATATTATCTGCCATAATTATTGAATTCAACAAAAGGGAGAGAAGCACAAAATAAGCAGACGACAAATACAAAAAAGAGATTAGTATAGAAAATTTGTATGAAATGGTAATTGTTTACGGTCAGCGCTCAAAGGACTGGTAATTGTCTGATCATCAAAGGAGCGCCGTATCCGGTCAGTATGTAGATGACTGATCAACTCGGAACACCAGGTACTGTAATCATGTTGTTGGCTAGTGTCATACGAAATAAGTTTAGTAATTGAATATAAAGTGAGGTTTGTCGAGTGAGGAGAACAATTTAACTTTCGTTTGCAACAATGCATAGTCAAAAATTTGTTAAAGCTAAACGCTGTATGTAGATATTGAATAACTTCAAAAGACCTTGGACATGGTTGAATACAGTAATCGGGAAATTGTTGACTGATGTTTGGCCCAGTTTGGTAATTGAAGGAAAAATAATTTGAGATCCAAGAAAGCGTCCTCTTCTGAGGTTTGTGCATGGGATCACCGTCGCTGGTACAATTTCTCTCGATTTCATACCGTTTTTTCCCAAAAAAAAAAGAAAAAAGGAATGATTAATAAATTTCAATTCGAATCAAATTAAATTGTCCAATGAGTTAGTAGTCAGGTTATCGAGTTGGGTATTTTAATGACATTTCTCACGGCGATGATTGCTCTTTGACAGAGCCTATCTTTCAGAGTTACATGCAACAGGTTGTATTGGGTTATATGCTACCAGCACTAGAAATTAATTCCTTACCTGACCTAAGACTTCAATAAATCATCGAATCATTAAAAGAAAGTGAATAGGTAAATATTGGATAAACGATAGATTAAAAAATACAATGTGACGTAATAACTAAGTTTCAATGAATGAAAGTATTCACTTGATTGGGAAAAATTAATTTTTGAAGTATTTATGTCATTGAGATGAAACCAAAGGCTCCTTCAATGGATGAAGCTCAGGTCGATATTTATTTTTCATTGTTCGATTTTATTCATTGTAATGATTGTTCGCCCTAGAAATGTACTCGTATTATTTCTGAAAACTGTCAACAAAACAATGGCACCAATAAAGTCAACGTATATTTCTTCATAATTTTCTATCAGGCTGGCTGACGATATATATATATATATATATATATATATATATATGTGTATCGCACGCACAGGTCTCTGATAGACGGCTGAAAATTCAAACATTAACCCCATACCAGATGTAGGAAAAAAGAAGTTTGTCTTTGTTTTTTTAAAAATCCCCTCCTGCTGTATTTTTCTTTCGTGAAGGATTCAATTTGAAAAGTAGGATTATGCTGAGTTGAACCATTAGTTTGTATCCAGGTATCATTCACGCACGCAGGAGAAGTAATTTATTCATTGATCGTCTCTTTTTCCAATTTTTTGATCGATAACCCTCAACACGGCATGTTGTCAAAAGACTTTGGTTACGTGTCAGTCTATTATTATTATTATTATTATTATTATTATTATTATTATTATTATTATTATTATTATTATTATTATTATTATTATTATTATTATTATTATTATTATTATTTCTGAATGGTGGAAGACAGATAAAAATTGAAAATTAAAAAGATGACATTGTTAATGAAATGAATGGACATCACATATATAGTTTTCTCCCCCGTCCAAAAGAGAGCATTCCTACTCCCCAAATACTTACATCAGCTGAAATGACGTAGAGCGAATAAGCGAATGCCATAAATGTGATATATTTTAGACTGAATCCTCGTAGGTTTGAGCGGTTGGAGGTAAGGTAGGTGTGGGAGGGATAGGGAGATCGTGAGTGGTAGCTGTACAACCTTCCGTTGCAAAAGAAACGCTGAGATTTTCTTTTTTTCAAGTAAAAAAGTGGCGAAAAGCAGACGATACCTATATTTGCTCATGATTTTGACGCCGTTCACTACCTTCTAGCGTTTGATCCGTTTGAAGTTTTCAGATTAGAAAAAAAGACTTTCTAGGGAATGCAGATTTGGCAAAACCAATCTCCATAGTGTCAGTGGTGTCTGGGGCAGTAATTTAATGGCAAACAAGACTTGATTCCTACATTTTTGATTCCCAAATCACCTAACATAAGGACAAAAACGAATAGATGAAACAAAGCAATAAAACTACTAACCCAAACTTCAAAGAGAAAAGGAAACACACACACACACACACACACAAACACACACACACACACACACATATATATATATATATATATATATATATATATATATATATATATATATATATATGTATATATGTATATATATGTATATACATATGTGATTCAATTGTCCTTGCACATAAGTATTGGAGTCTACTCAAAATAAGAGCTTTTATGGGCCAGCTAAATATTGACAATGTAGACATAATTTTTTATTATCTCAAATCCATAAGCACATTCTTCCCTGTCAAAAACGTCATATGGAGGGCACGATTCTAGTTATGTATAAACATATAAGTTCTAATACGTTTAGCTCTTTCTCTCCATATGTCTGTCTGTCCCACCCTTAAACATTGCTTAAATATCCACGTAGCACAACCAAATACGGTACTCACAATCAATGTACTTAGCAGAAGTATCTACACCATTTGCTCCTCCTAAAAACATTTCAAAGATGTTTTAGAGAAGTTTTCTAAAATCCAACTTTCCGTTCAATATATATTCATGAATTATATCATTGTATCGTTTATTATAAAACAACTTGCTCCGTATACCGTCTATAATAAAGAACTCTCACTTTGTCACTGTGCCGCAACCCCCTATTTATCCATTGAAGCAGCTAAAATTAGAATTGGTTGACCAAATTCAAAGTCCGACAGAAACAGATTTCCCCCTTTTGATCACATATTTTTGACCTATTTGAGTCACAAACCTCACGGGTATTTTTGATGACATATTTTCCAGGTTTTAGAGGGAGGGTCCGTTTACAATGTAGTTTTAATGCTACTCTGGGTCCTCACTGTAGGCATATCCGAAATGAGCTGATCACACTTTGCCTTCAGCACCAAACAAGTTCGGGACATTTATGGGGTCTGCGTTTGCTCTCAGAAAACACGAATGTTCCCACATTTTCTCAATTTTTTTGTTGACAACAATTCACAGTTTCGAAGCCATAAAACGCGGTGAATACAGTCTCTAGACAGGGTTCAAGGCCCATTGAAGAAAATCTACTTTCTATCTTTCGATTTCACGTGCTTCTAATTTATTAGATCTTCAAATCTTTCGGAAATATGACAGTTTTGAGAGAATGAATATTTGCATGATTTATGAGATGTGTTCTATTTACTATGTGTCTATAATGCAAAACTGCGTCCTCACTTTTCATTCGTCATAGGAGACCATGAACGTGAATTTTTCTCTTTCTAACATTGCGTATGCCTGTTTGGCAGAATACACTGAAGAATATAACCCTAAACTGACCATAAAACATTTTTTCTTAGAACAAAAACGCTAACCCTAATCTGACCCTTATCCAAACTCAAACATGATAATAAAACATTAGCACAACTTGAATTCAATACTCCGCTTTAACATGCGAACTACTAACGCCACAATTCTCAATTTTCAGAAAAATTAGTCGTCAAGTTTTAATTCCAGACTGACAAGTTTTTAAAAAAAAATTTCTGTGAAATATTATTTTCTTCCCAGTTTTGCCATGTTCAGAGATTCTTTCCTCAGGCAGCACCAGTTATCTCAGCTAGTCTATTTATATAAAGACACAATTGATTCTGTTTGTTTCTCTGTCCCGTTTCTCTTGAAAATTGATTAAACATTGACTCAGCTCAACCGAATTTGGTATGCATACTTGGTCGATCTAGCGGAAGGATTTGGAGTGGTTGGTTTAAAAAAAATAACAACACTTTAAAGGTTTTTAGAGGGATATTTCTTTTACGCATGTAGTTATAATGCCATAACTGACCCCCTACTATCAGTTCAATATATAAATATATATACATCATTGTGTCATCCCCAGACAGCTTTTTCGTTGTAAGGGTATTTTCCCATCTATCAGATTGCTGCATTCTAGAGTACCCTACCTACGAGTAATCAACTCTAAAGAAAGAAAGTTGATTATGATAATAATAGTGTCATCCACAGACAGCTGTTTTGTTGTATTACAACTCTTTATTGTGGCTATATACTATCCAGTATCTCTTCCAGTACCGCATATACGACCATTCGATTTTTCAATCATTTATTATGAAACAACTGGCTCTGTATATTATTAATTACTAGAATATACTAGTTCAATTGTGACAGGATTATTGATGTACGAATCAGCAATAAGGAGCCTAAAGCTATTTCATTAGGTGATTTATTTTTAATAATTCAGTATGTTAATCTCAAGTCTTTCTCAAGTTGTTCTGATGTGAGATGATCAGACATGGAGTCTCATGAGTTTCTATGGCGCAATTCTTATTGTTATAGCATAATAGAAAGTTAAACCAACCATTGAGATCCTCACGCAAACGAACAAACCAACAAAAAATAGCATTTAAGCTCATTATATGGTTAGATAGAACAAATTACTCACTATGCCACATCTGCGCTGCTCAACCAAATTTGGCACAAATTTGGAATGTATAGTCAACGGTACTAAGGGAATATTTCAAACTAAATGATGTTGAAAAAAAAAAAGAATTTAGGGTTTCATAAGGAGCTGTATTTACAATGTATCCATAATGCTAAACTTTAACCTTACCCCTCCGTTCAATATACATATAAACATTTTATTGTTTCATTCTATTAACTATTTTCACATAAAAATGGTTGTATTTGTGTTTCTGTACCCATTAAACATTGGTTAGACATTGACGCGTCTCAGTTAAATTTTGTGTGGTTACTTCATGGACCTAAAGGAATAACTTAGTTTATTTAGTTCATCAATTATTTTAAAGCATTTCAAGGGGGAGTTCTATTCACTAACTATAATCCCATACTGAACGCTTGCTCTCCGTTCAATACACATATATACATTTAATTATTCGATTATCTATCAATATAAAACAGCCAGCCCTATTTGTCTGTCCGTACAACACCTGAACGTCGCTTAAAACTCAGCTCAATCAAAGGTATCCATAGTTAGTCGGCCCAGGGGGAGAACTTTGACGTTCTTTGAAAAATGAAGGGTTGCACAGCGGATGTGAACTTAAAATGTAGTTTTATTGCTAAGCTGAACCACAACACTCCGTTGTCCATTGAGTACGCATTTCAAGTTTGGTTTGTGCCCATGTTCAGGTGGTTTCTGTAGCATGACAGACAGAAAGTAAGCAATTGTCTTTTTATTGACATCTGTTGCGTCAAAAAATGCTTCTGCGTCATTGTATCATGTACGAGGAGTGTGATACCTAATATCAAAAATTTTAAATCATTCTTCCATTAGAATTATTTCCTTTAAAAACTCGTCTTGACTTATTTCTTCTACAACAAACTATGGAAAGTTTATTAGAAATATTCCTATCTAAGAAATTTGATCCGTATTTATAATGTCAAGTATATCTTCTTTATATGAATAATTTTTACTGAGATATAATAAACTTAGTTTTGAGTTGAAAGATTTGTTACGTCAGTATTCTAGCCAAGGTGGGACTTCTTGCCTTAGGGGTACACAGTCAAAATCTGGCTTTCACCCGTGCTCGAATACTGATCACTGGCATCAGTGGGATATACACAACCATTTCACCGCCGAGGCAGCCCCAACAATTCTAGTTTTGGTTTGTACAATGGTTACCATTAATGACCCTAATCCCAAAGTCTCACCTGCAACATCTGCTCACAGGAAGAAGCAATTGTTGAATTCCCGCTCGATGGATATGAAATAAATCCTTGGTATGAATGTATTCCGAGGCAAAATCAAGAGAGTTCCGAAATATTCATGCCTTATGAAAAATATCAAACTAGAAAAGCATACAAAGCGTTTCTAAACGTCTGCTTTTCATGAAATTTATAAATTGACAAGCAATATTTCCATCTTGGTATAAGATATTGACCACTGATATAAATTTTCTCATGGATAATTAACCTCATCAAATTACCTTTTTTAAAGATATTTTGATAGGAGTTCTCAGGGTTTCGATAATACTATCCCCTGCGACTGGAGGCAGATCTAATTTACGTCTTTATCGAAAAATTCTAAAATATTTTCTTCTTCTTATTATATAAGTACAAAGAAGTATTATTTTTATGATGCCGGTAACTAGGGTTGGGACAGGAAAAATAATGCACTAGTGATGATACTAATGTGACGACGTAGTTCATCTACAAAAGTATAGTCCATTGAAACGTAGGTACTAAATATGACCAGTTGTTGCGTCAGGTAGCAAATCGTTTCGTTTAGTTAATCGCTCAAAGGCAGGAAATGAAGAGAAGATTGGTTCTAGAGAGGAGACACATAGAAAGAGTTACTACCCCTTGCAAAAATTATAGTATCAGTGCACTTTGGGAATGTTCTTCCTGATTTTTTAATTTTTTATTTTGCAACAAAAAAACAAACAGAAAAAAACTGTCATTATATAACACAATGCAATTTTTTGTAGTATTGCTTTAAATTCTGCCTTCATGAGATACAAATCAACAAATTTGATCGGAGTGTTCAAGTTACTGGCATACTTTTTCAAGATCAAGTAGAGAAAAATCTATGGAATCATCAGGAAAATGACGATCACTACATTCCCTCTTCTGGCTTTCATGTTGCCCTGTATTCTTTGAGTCATCGACTTCACTAATGAAAAACAATGTTCTCCATCAAGCTGGTTCCATCTGTCTCATATAGCAGTTGACAGATCAACTTTGGAGGATGGAGCTTAGTCACGGAAAACCTTCTAAAAATTTACCTAACAAATTTTCAATCAGATTGAGATCTAGACAATTTGCAGGTCATGTGATTGAGTTGATATGCTTTTACTGAAGAACACTTTTTGCTCTGTGACAAGTTGCATTATCATTCCGAAAAAAAAAACATGGTTTAAAGATCACCAAACCTATTTTCTGCCGATAGACAGTCATCACAATATGTTTTATCAGAACGGCACGGGATAAGGTTTACAGCATCATCACCTTGGCCAATGCAAATTTGTGATTCATCGCTGAATATCAATTACATTCAATCATCCAAACTCCATAATTGCTTCTCTTGAGCCCACTTATGAATTTATTAAATTCCCACTTCATTCAACCGATGTCTTACATTTCTATTACAAACAATGTCATTTGTTTTCATTTCAAGACATATTTCATTGAGTTTTTTTATCCTGTTGCCTTGACGTCTTCTATGGCCTAACTGTATGTTTTCTTGTATAATCTTGCATTTTGCGTAAACTTTAGACACAGCTGACTAAGAACAATCAACAAATTTTGCCACACTCCATGTAGGATCTCTTCCTCAAAGGAGTTTGATAATCTTTTTCAGTACGTCAATCGAGAGCTCTCTTGTTGAAGCCATGTTTCCTTCCAATTAGCCCAGTCCAACAATAGGTCTAACAGCTCGTTAAGGTTTGCATGCCAACTTTTAACGGTAGATTAAAAGAGGAAAAATGCAGGTATTTTTTTAAAATGCAGATTACAAGGTTATTCCACATTTCTCTTCTCTTTTGCAGCATAATTGGTATTGATAAAGTAACCCCTGCCTGCAAGGAGAGAAATCGTAGCAGAATAGAAAAAGAAACAATGTTTAAGAAAATGTATAAAAGTTATAGAAGTTGAAAAAACAAGCGCCTCAGCAGTTGTGCTTTCGTATTCATCTTAGAATTCTTTAAATAAAGACAAGGAGGACTATAAAACATCGGTTCTAATTGCGTCAGGAACCTTCCTTGCAAAGCGTCAGAATATTGAGTTTAAGAACATTTTCAAGTACCAAGATGTAATGAGGACAATGGATTGCACTAATATATCAGATCAGAGTGCTGCTATCGTGACTGGACGTAGGAAGGGCCTTTGGTCATGATCAGTCTTTGATGATGCGCTCTCAAAGCTCTATTCGTAGTCATAAGGAAAATCTTGCATCACTCTATCTAGGAGACTCTATCTTCTTGCATTGGGACAGGAAGACTAACGTGGATCGAATAGCGATTCTTATAAAACCTAATGGCCAATAAAAGCTGTTCAGTGTCCAAAAGACAAGATTAGAGGAGAAACACAAACTCAGACATTCCTGGAAACTATAAGATGATGGATCACAGAAAAGCTTGTGACATACCTGTGTTCACTACAGCTTTACATCATGGAGTCTGTGTCATGATGGAAAATGCATTAGAACTTAAGCTCACTTGGATGGCTTGTCGATATCATATGTTTGAAATTGTATTTAACGTATTTTCATCAGGTTTAGGTCCAACAGGTTTTCCTAAAACTGGCCTCTTCAAGAGATTTAAAAAGGAATGAGACTCTTTCTCAAACAAAGAATTTGTTCCAGCGCTGGAAAAAATTGTTCACTGACCTTCAGCTCCAAGTGATAAGAAAAGAAATGCTTAACTACTCACCCGATGCATTGCATACAACTTATCCTTTTGAAGACTACATGAAATTCATAGACTCAGTCATACTATTTATGATGGGAAAACAGTGTAATCCCCATTCGAGCTCCGAGTCCAACGTACCACACTTAAAACAGGATTAGAAAAAGGACAAAGGGAATTTAGTGAAAAATCCCCCACACTCTTTTCTACTCATCAATATTCTGTGTGATTGTGTGGATAATAACGTGGCTTCATTTGCCCCTGAAAGGACTTTGATCGTTTTTGATACCCTAAAGATTACTAGGATGGAAGAGGCACATGTTCCTTCATAGGGATCTAAAGAATTGATCAGACGATGACAATTACAAGTTTGGAGAGCGTTCCTTGGAGATTAAAGTTGTCACTGATGCTGCAAGCTGAGCAATGTATTGCTTTTATTCAACATTACAATGTGAAACATTAACCATAGCAAAAACCAGAATCAGTAACCTCGACAATTCATAGCCGCACAACCAAATGCCAACAGCCTCCACTACACTGATAGGGATGACACTTATCCTCCCTTTATGATAATCTTCCTTTCTCATATTTATATATATGTATGTATATATATCAAACATTTAAATTTTATGTATGTCTAACAACTGATATGGAAGGAGCAATTCAAAATAACTTGACTTTGTTCAAGTTCTTTTCTGACATGTGTATAATACACTTTATTTTCCTATCATTAGACATGTAGAACTAAATGAAAAATATATAAATTGATTTTCTAGAAAATTGGGTTTTATTTATGAAAATTTTTATTTTCTTACAAAATGGTTAAATTGAACCACCTCTGAATGCAAACAAATTATATATATATATATATATATATATATATATATATATATATATATATATATATATATATATATATATATATATATATGAATAATTAGATGGATAAGTTATATCTGACATAATACCGAAAATTGATAAACAGTAAAGAAAACAATAAATTGAGTGAATTTATTCACGAATGTTTCGTAGGAATGATCCTACATCTTCAACATGAGCAGAAAAATGAAGATGGGAATACTCCTCGGTGTTGGAGTTATACTTGTAATTAGTTGGCTTGAGACTGAGTTTGAAGTCGTTAGCAGAGGCCTGGTCAAAATTGTATTCGTACACCTGTCGACAGTTATCTATGCTTAATAGGGGATAAGTATTTATATACGGAGGGTTCAAACTGTGTCCCACCTGGCTCTATGTGTAAGGGTGAATCTGCATCCTGAATATGTGTGTGTGTTTGATAGTTTTGAGTACGTCTTTGAGGCGTACAGTAAACATTTGTTCCAGTGTTCACATGGCTGATCTAGCATACATATACATACACATGCACTGTTTATGTACACACATACTTCATATATGTCCATTCAATACATATATGCCAGCTCAAAACTTCATTTATGCTCAACGATGCTAGCTCAGGCACCTGTATATCCAACAGGCATACATACACATACATATGTATACCCATTAATATACATATATATCGCAAGATCAGACATCAAACCTATCTATAATTATACCGACAATATGAAAACAAAACACGTATACGGCGGATTGCAGAGCATATACAGATATAACAATATGATATTAGATACATACAATAAGTTGGCTGATGTACGATATGCAACCACATCATGATACAAGTCCATCTGATACGTGACATGCATACATGTGTATATTTGTATC
Source organism: Thysanoteuthis rhombus (assembly GCA_963457665.1). Lineage (NCBI taxonomy): Eukaryota > Metazoa > Mollusca > Cephalopoda > Oegopsida > Thysanoteuthidae > Thysanoteuthis > Thysanoteuthis major. Next base: position 42,803,605 of record OY735203.1, on the reverse strand, counting down.
TGTGTCTATGAGTATGAAGCTTGTCTTTGATAGGAAGAACAGTGAGAGAAAAGTGTCAACTTTCTGGAAAAGATTTTATGCCCCCACTAAACAACCCAAGATTTAGAAATCTCAAACTAGTAAACTGTATACAGTATCTCTGAAAAATATGGCTGGCAACAATTTGAATGCATCAAAACGTGCCCACGTGGATGATCAACGTTTTCAAGACTTAACACCTGTTCCACCTCCAAATTGCCATTTCATTTAATGCTCCTCTATTCAGGGTTGACCAGTCTTTAAGTGAGGTAACTCATCCACTGTAAGCTTATGCAATGCTCTTCTATAGGAATTGAGCACTCTGGTGGATGAGGGTTTTCTATGTAATTTAAATATATTTCTTAAATTCAGCCTTACGGCCAGTCCAATTCTGTAGTCCAGAGGTAGGATATCGGCCTACGGGTCTGAAGTGAAGGTGTCAATTCTTCCTCGCAGTACTGGGTAGGATAATAAAAAAATTATAGCCATGAAGAGATGTCTGTGGATGACACGATAATGTATGTATATATATATATATATATATATATATATATATATATATACACACACAAAGAGTGTAACGAGACAGTAATCTTCCATTCCAACGCAGTTGAAAATAACAGACAAACATTGTCTATTTAATTTTGGTTAATTTTTTAGTTTGCATACAAACCTTTCATTATGTTTTTAAACTTAGATGGCATCAATAAGAGACAATAGGAAAATTAACAAATATATTACACAGTGTTGTTCGTTACTTTTAACTGTGTATGTTTAAATGAAGATTACAGCCTCGTTATACTTTTTGTCTATTATTTTTAACAACATATATATATATATATATATATATATATATATATATATATATATTTAATCACATGCGTAATATAGTTATTGTCCTTTAATGCTCCATATATATATATATATATATATATATATATATATATATATATATATATATATGCAGTATGACACAAAAATCAAAATCACACATATACGTGTATATTTGCATGTAAATACTGCCTGGAACCCTGAAATGAAACGTTTACATTAATCTACATGTTGTTCAATTGGATATCTTTATCTTTGTTATAAAAGGAAGTGTTCCTAAAAAGCAAAAATATTGCCAATGTCTGCAAGAACCTGGGCTATCTATCATACAAATACCGATTAGCTGAATAAAATACCCACCTAACGAGATAATTCATCGACCGAAACATGGCAACAGAACCAAATTTGAGAATATCATCTCCAAAAATCCGTTAATCAACCTATAAATGGATATTGGAATGCATGTAAAGATTGAACAACACTCAAAAAAATATACGAAGGGTCGTCCATGCCAACTAAAGAGGAATTCCAATGTAGTGTACTGAGTGGAAGTAGTTGACTGATTTGTATCCAATGTTTTTTTCAGATGTCTGGCAATTTTCTAAGATGACATAAAAAAGAACGTGACTTTTTTTAAGAAGGAAAACTGCTGCTGAAACTTTGGTTATGGTTTGAGAAGCTTTTAAGGGAGATAGTTTCAGGTAAAACAAAGTGCAATTGCATTTTAAACGTGATGAAATGTCCTTTGAAGACAATCGCGATCTGGCTGACTTTTGATAAGCAAAAAATTACAGAAACTTAACAAAGTTTGACACACAATCGATAAAAATTGTCTTCGAACATTGATGTGTTTCCTGAGGTGACTGGTTTTCTCTAGGTAATCATGTAAGTGAAAGTTAACAAATGATTTGAAAATGGAAATGTTTTGGGAAAATCAATATCTACACCTCGTTTGCTCGGTGAGAAAATAGTTTGAAGATTGTCATTTGAAGGAATAGTTACTCAATACTCGATTAACAGAAAAAAAAAACGTACAAACTTGTTTCTAGGTGTTAATCTTAATATCATATCTTATCATATCTGATGGACAAATGCTATTTCTAATTATATATGTACGTTTCTATGAGGAATTCAACCGTGCATGGCTGGATATGTTCATGTCTTTTATGCATCCTATGTTCAAACAAGGGAAAAAAAACAACATTTCTTATCTATGTCGTTTATTGTATTTGTACACCTGTGCGTGCACATCTTAGAGTGTGTGCACATTTTACGGAGGCTTTTTATCTTTTGGATTCCTCTCAATGCATATCAATGCCATCAGAGATTAAAATGTGTTCGTATAAACACACTTTCGCATGATGAACATTAGTTTAACAAGCAGATTAGATATATTTTCATGTATTTCCAATATCTTTAAAAAATTGTTCATGATATGCTTAATATTTTTTTTTTTTTTAAAAATGTCTTTTATAAATTTCATAACCTTATTTAGATTATCTATCAGCAGGTTTTTCGAAGAAAATTTTTCATCCGATCTATCGACAAATTGTTTGATAATGGAAGGTTTTCAGAGTAAAATTCTTGTTTCGGATTAAATATCTGTTTTGTTTTTGTATTTTGTTTCTAATTTATGATATATTTTAATAGCAAGTAAATTTCATGAGTGGAAATGATGTATGATAAGTGATATCAATGTAATGAACATGTAATAAGTATGTGTGTGCTTGTGTTTACTTAGGTAGTAACCCTTGGTTGACATATGTTTGATTAAAAGCTACAGACAATAAATGTATTTTAAGAAAAATATTAACTCAACCTTTCTCGTTCTTCTACAAATAAACGTTGGTCAGTTGTTAGAGTGTGCTAGAATCGTCAAAACATCGTTCATCGAACGTTTCCTGCGATGCAATCAAGATCCAATATGATCTTAATAGTTAAAGACAAAAACAGTAATTGTCAATTTTTTTGAAAAATGATTACGTTAATTCAATTTTTGAATTTTGGTATTTAGGCGTTTGTGATTCATCAGTACAGCAGTGAACCCTCAAATAATGACCAATTGTGCACTTTTTGAAAAAAGCTGAAATTTTAAACTTTTTTAGTACATTTCTAATTATGTACTTTCAATATTTGACCTCTGAGAACCATGAGAGGTCTAATTCAAGATGACCACCAGCCCACTGGGTCTAATGTTCAAACGCATTTAATTTGGAATCAAACAATATAAAAAAAGGGTGATATTTCCAACTTTAGGGATGCTCATTCATAGGGTTCTAATAATATTTTTCAGATCATCGGAACCCAAGGAAATGCATTTACATCAAGGTCAAAGTAAAAAAAAAGACCTAAAAAGACATTCTTTTGCTAATACATCTAGTAATGGGAATCATGGATATCCATTAACATACAAAAAGTCTACCACATTGTGATAACTGGATATGAATAATTTTCAAGATGGTGTCCAAGATGTTTAAAATACCTATTACTCGTTCATCATTCCTGCAACAAAAAGTCAAAACCATTTTGTAATATCAATTTTACTTGATATCCCTATCAAAGTTCTACCACAGTCTGACCACAGTAAAGATATAATTTTAAAGATAGCATCCAAATAGACGGACACATTTGTCAGTTCTGAAAAATATCCATCTTAACCCGGGAAAAGATCCTAAGATTTTCTCACTGGTCTTTTGTAGTATCAGGAGTTCAATAGTCTGCCCACTGGAAAGGTATAATTTACCAGATGGCTGACAAATCATTAAATACCCATTACTCGTTCATTATTCACTCTAGACAAGTTTTTCGAACGGTTTTGTAGTTCTAGGAGTGTTTAATAACACATCAAAAGACGACCCCCGTCTGACACATTCTTGTAAATTAATCCTCTAGAGGCCAAAGATGCTTGTCAAATCATTAAATGCCATGTTCATGTTCATTATTCATTATAATAATTTTGGTGCCCGATCCCATGTTTTGATGTATGTAGGAATCCAATTAACAATTTTAATTATATCATATGAACATTGAGTGCAGGCAGCATTCCCAAAAGAGGTTACAGCATTTGTGACAGTGCTAGGAGAGATGAGGAATCCATTTCTTGAACACAGCCAAAACTTACTAGTCATTGACACCAGGAAGTTCGTAGACACACAAATGGCTGATACTCTATACCTTTTTTTCGTGGTTACAAGAAGAAAGGTTGTGGGAAAAGGGCTCACAATTGTACATGCATCTTGATCACATGCCGTTATGGTCGCGTACATTTATGATAAAAAAACACTTTACACAAAAGAAATTGCAATGAAAAGTTTTTGTAGTGTTTATTGTGGTAACACTCAAAAAATCATCACAATTCGATCATTGCAAAAGTTAGATTTCGATTTTTGAATCTTTTCACTCTCTTGATAATAAAATTAGATTTTATATGATTTCTATTCAAGGATGTAGATGGTCTTACGTACGTGCATTGTCACGGGTGCTGGTGACGCTGTACAGAATCACCATGACCAGCAATCTGAAGTACATTCAGAATTCTGAAAGCACTAGAAGAGATTGGGAATCCAGCCAAGACCTACTAGTTATTGATACAAGGAACATCATGAACACATGTAACTGAAACCATAAGAAAGACTCGATGTCTTTGGTGAAATGCAGTACACCAAGTCTGTGAAAGAACGGATGGAAAAGTTTACAACAAGTGTCACACGAAAACCTCCTAAGGACTAGTTACCACCGTTCAGTAGACCACTGGTAAAGTTATAACAGTTGGTAAAGCTTGCAGCGATTAAGAGCGACTATTATCTGTTTTTATGACTGTACGTCTCCTGTCAAACACGAATTAAAGGTATCGATAATTTCTTCTATGAAAACTAGACAGTTCCGCCAGCTCTTCCAACTGGAGGGAATATTCAGATTGAAGTTAAAGCAGATCTACTTCTGTATCTGGAATTAGATCTAATCGAAAACAACTGTGTACATTCGGCTGATTTAACATATCTTGATGGTGCAACCGTGGTTTAAAGGGTAAACATCAAGAGCTTTCCAAGAATATGGTGAATGAGTGTTCGCTCTATACATCTCAGCTCAACTAGATAGAAGAGAGGAAAGGGAAACAGGAAAAAGTGTTTCTTCTACTCTTTTGCTAAAGTATTGGGAGGACTTCCTTCAATGCGATGAAAATAATTCTGAATTGTTTGATTTCCAGTCATGTGATTAATAATTAGCCTGCCATGCATCATGTTCACATGAAGGTTGACACGTCTATTTCTACGTCTACATCTATTTTGGGCCGATGTTGTGCAAAAGAATCGTGAGAGACTGACCATATGTACCATTGATATTGATCTGCTGGTAGTGGCCGTGGCTTCATTCAGCAAGGTCGCTCCAGATGAGCTGTGGGCTGCCATTGGTGTCGGGTGAAGCTTCTGGTAGATAGCCGTACATAGTTGTTCACGAAATACTTGCCATAATGAATCCAACACGTTGTTGGATTTACCTAGTCCTCTATATTTTTGTGTGATAATCTATCTTCATTTGCCGACAACTCAAACACTATGTCTCTTTAAGGATTTGCCGAAGCTGCACTCGAGTGCACTGCACCTTTCTTCTGTTCCAGTGACTGTTTTGATCAATACCATTATCATCATCATATGATATTGAAATAGTCTAACACCATCGGTCTTTTCACTTCATTTTTGAATCATATCTCTATTGTGTAAAAATGGATGGAAGTTTCACTATAATACATAATTCAAATCCAGGGCCCAAGCAAACGTATTCAGAAAAAGAAATAGTGTTTATGCTTCCTAACAGTGAATGTCTTAGCAAAAGAATGTCTTTTTTTTAACGTTCCCTTTCTTTCATCTAAATGCATTTCCTTTGATTCTGGTGATCTGAAAAGTATCACCAAATAAATAGGAAGTACCAACTTAGTAGGAAATGTCACCTTAAATGTTTATTTACACTGTTCAATTAAAAATCAAAGGTGTTTGGACATTAGACCCAATGGACCAGTGGCCATCTTGACTTTGATCTCTCTTGATTTTCAGAATTCAAATCGACTATAGATGAAAGTAAATCTTATGCCATGTGATATGTTGGAAATTTCAAGCTTTTAAAAAAATAAACAAATATTATGGTTGTCTTGCAGAAGCAACCGATGATGCAACACACACACACGATATACATATATATATATATATATATATGAGAATGTGGATTCGATACACAAACTAGCTCATGTTTCTGCCCTGTTCAGGCCTCATCAGGCGAATCTGATGCGGCCCAAAGAGGGCAGAAACATGAGCTAGTTTGTGTAGCGAATCTACTTTCTTCTATTCACTTCCAGCTCTACTCTAAAACAACTTAACTTCAAGAGTAAAAAGTTGTATGTATCGAGCACTCTATCAAATAAATGCATTACATTTCAGAAGTGGCTTTACATTATTGATATATTATTATATTATGTTTTACTGCTAGCCTAATTTGTACCACACACACACACACACATATATATATTTTTATATATATATATATGTATACACACATATATATATTATTATATATATATTAACTATATGTATATTACTACATATATATATATATATATGTATTAACTATATATATATATATATATATATATATATATATATAGAGAGAGAGAGAGAGAGAGAGTGAGAGAGAGAGGGAGGGGTGGAGAGAGAGAGAGAAAGAGAACGAGAAACATAGATATATAGTATGCGTTTATGTACATGTGATAGAAATCACTTACAAATTGATCCGAATGTCTTATAATATTTTTATATCACTCAATATTTGTATATGGATCCTTGTAACCATGTTAATGCAATCTTGTGTAAGATGTTAGTCTCTCTAAGTAAATGCATCATTTGAAATAAATCCAATAAATTGTTATTACATGAAGTTGTATTCCTTCTCCGTTATTCTTAGCCATCAAAATTTACCTTTTTTTTGTTCACAATTTTGCTGTGTGCACATCTTGATAATTTGCTCAGAAAACCTTATTGATGTGAATTCCTGCAGCGATTAAATTTTTATTCATATTTAGCCGAAACGATAGCCATAAAAATAAATACAATAGAGGATATTTAACAAAATACACATTTTTATTTAGAAAAATTATAAGCTCCGTGTATTTGCTTAATAAATGCTTATTGGGTTATATTCATATGATTGATCACCACTAGCCATAACACACAGTTTAATCAATGTTGGTGGATTAAGGTTATATGTTATTCTCACATTTTCTTTATCTATCTATCTATCTATCTATCTATCTATCTATCTATCTATCTATCTATCTAACCATCTATCTATCTATCTATCTATCTATCTATCTATCTATCTATCTATCTATCTATCTATCTATCCATCTATCTATCTATCTAACCATCTATCTATCTATCTATCTATCTATCTATCTATCTATCTATCTATCTATCTATTTGGACCCTAGCCGTCTGAGTATGAAACTTGATGTTTTGCACACACACAACTCCCTCAACGAGTATGGTACAATTTTTTTTTCATTTGTTTTGACTCCTCCCAAATAGATTGTTTATTGGGGGGTTCAATTAACAATGTAAGTTTATGCCAGTTTGATCTCTTAGTTTGTGCCCATTAGCATTCATCTTAGTATGTGTATGTGTAATTTTCAGTGATCACTGCCCAAAAAGGTTAGAAAATATAATTTATTCATTGTTTCACACCCTTTTCTATTTTTTTTTAATTGATCACCCGATCGAATGGCTGACAGGACCTGTTTTTTTAATCATAAATTGATGATTCAAACCACACTGGTGGTATTTTCATCAAGGGAATTCTACCATCGCAACTGTTTCATTTTTTTAGATGAAATGCGGCATATATGGGTGGTGGTGATTCATAGTTTCCCTTGGAATACCAATCATATTTCTTTTGTAAACTTTTGTACAAGTCAATTTATAATTTGACATCGTATAATCATTTCTGTCACATTTCTTAGAAATCTATCAAGGTCGACAAAAGGAGTAACAGCATTTTGCTCCTACTGCCAGTACATGTAAGATAGATTAGTTTTCTCAAATGCTCACACATTCACCCTATTCATCCTTAATCGTCAATGCATCGAGGGAATAAAACATGAAAAGAAGTGGATTTAAGCAAATCAGCAGTAATGTCCTTGGGAAAGGCATGAATTTACTTCTCTTCTGCCCAGCATTGGGTGAATGCAAGGGAATCTATTTTGGCGTCAGGATAGCCCCCGTTCCCGTGACCCCCCCCCCCGAACTGTCACAGACATTAGTTGGGTTTCGGTTGAGCGTTCAAGATATGGAAACAAAATAATTACCTCAAGTGCAAAACGAGAGACCACCGTGTTTTGAAATGGTTTCAGGTCAAGTGGACATTTTAAGAGGAATTTTAACTAGGTTCGTTTATTTCCACGCCGATCACATTTACTATATTAGGCATTCATGCCATAAATAATTAAATTTATGCAACTATTTTTCACAGCCATACTGGAGAGTGATTCTGCATTACTGAAGCTGATCTGATAATGACGCTTACACTTTTGTTTTCTTATCTCTGCAATAAGATCAATTTTTATAGATCCCATTTTTCTGAAAATTGCTTTAACAAATCAAATATCAAAATTGTTATAATCTTAGTCGTTTTGACAACGAAATTTATACTGAGAAAAACACACGGAATTATCATTTGTAGAAAAATGCACCTTTGTCGGTTTTCTATTACAGGGGAAATGAGAAAAAGTGCAAATAGTGATACAATAAGCATATTTTTTTTCTTATGAATCGTCATTATATTACCATGGATCCAAATGAACACTTACCCCCTGCTTTTATGCCAGTTTCCAATATGGCAGCAAACTTGTTTGAAATATTTCCGTTTTAATAGCCAGCAAACCTTACATACTCTCCATATGATGATTACAATTATTGTATTTGTTGTTTATAAATTGATAAAACTGTCTTTATTCTCTCTATCTCCGACAATTGTATCTGATGCCCTTGGTTTGCGCGATAGTTTGTACGTACAAATGTCGAAGCATTCCCTCCCATCTTTTAGTTTTGCCATGCCATTTGTTTGTAAGGCCAAATTCAAGTCGTTTGCACAATACCTTGTAGGTCACCATTCCTATCCAATCATACATATTATTCGCTTTCAAGCTAACGAAAGGAAAATAATGTTTTCATCAATTCTTCAGTTAACAATTCCAGATCTTATGAATGTAAATATTGTCCATTGCCACTGCGAAATCACGGTGGTTAAATGGTAGTCTGTCCGACCGTAATGTTATTCACTCTCAAATCAATAAACATGAAACTCTATGTTCACATATTTCCTCCAGCCATCAGACAATAGTCGTAAACAATACAATGGCCAGACTCATGGTTGGAAGCACCTGATCACAAATATTTTGGCAATATTTACACTCATTGGTTCCTGACAACCGTTGTCTTGTATCTGAACAAGGAAAGATGAATATTTATTCCCATACAAGGGTCACGTGTATATCTTCAATGCTAAGTAACAGGGCTACCTGACATTGTCATAGGAAATAATCTAAGTCTAAAAACACTGGAGAGCCAATGATATTTTACAGAGATGTCATGAAATAAAACTGAGGTGATGGTGAGTGCGCTCGGGTGCACCCAAACCAGTTGGTCAAGCACACAATACCGAGCAGACTGATGCAGGCCAGTGCGTAGCTCAAGGAACACTTTCATACAACTTCAAAAATCATTTTTTCACAAAAGTGGGCATTCATTTGATCACTTTTGGCATAATAAGTTCTCAGGTCTATGTGGATTATTTGGTTTAAGTGTTTAATTGTTGCTTTTGGATTATGTAGAAAAGTAGGGCTAGGGTTTTTGCTCTGCCATTGTCAGGTTAGAGATGGATTTCTTAAAAAAACAAACAAAAAACGACCAAAATGGCATAAACACTGAGAGAAACAGGAACCATGATCACTTATGACAAATGGAATTTAAGGTTGCAGTTAAACATTATAGCTACATTTTGAATTAAACGTGCTCATAGAAAACCCTCAAATATTCTTTTTTCAAACCTGAAAGATATCAAGAAGGCCTGGTGGTCGAATTAATTGAAAACAAATGAAATCGTAAGGAAGAAAGTGATATTTTCTGTCAGATTTTGAACTTAGTCCACCGCGTCTCTGAACACTATTGTATTCTTGCTCTCACTTATTTGATTAGCAATAAAATATGGAGAAAGGAGCGAGACAAATTCAAAAAGTACTGGCTCTGGGACGCCCATGATAGAAAAGTGTGGCGAATCCTGGGGAAGGTCTATGCTCAATAATGGCCGTTAAAAGACTGATGATGATGATGAAAATGTCTTTTCTTTCATGTGAGCACAAATGCAGACACCATAGGAATAAGCGAACTCTTTTTTCGTAAAATTCGACCTTACAATATGCTCTCAGTAAATTGTGACCTGCTGATTTGATATGCCTTTGTTTTTTTTCTCTGTGGTACGTCTGTTTACTGTTTAAAGCACAGGTACTTTACATAATATAAATATAGTCAAAATTGCATTAGCACTGAGAGAATAAGAATTCCATACTTGCAATTTCCACCACCACCACCACCACCACCACCACCACCATCATCATCATCATCATCATCAGTCTTTTAACGTCCGTCGTTAAACGTAGACCTTCCCGAATATCTGCCACATTTCTCTGTCATGAGCATCTCGGAGTCAGTATTTTCTAAATTTGTCTACTTCATCTCTCCATCTTGTATTTGGTGGGCCTCAGTTTCGCGTGTGATCTCTGGGGATCCATGTTGCGAGTTGTGATGTCCATTGGTTGTTTGCCATTCTTGCAACATGACCTGCCCATTGCCTTTTAAGTATTCTAATAGATTCTATGATGTCTCGGACTCCCGTTTTCTTCTTAATATAATGTGCTGTCGTGTGATCCCTCCTTGTGAGGTTGCGTATGATTCTTTCACGAGCACGTTGCGTGCTTCTCATTTTGCGGGTCTGCCTTTTGGTTAGGTTCCATGTTTTAGCTCGTTTTGTTTTTGAAGGTTGAGCTTTCACTGCCAAAGGCTTGCCATCCTAGGGTGATTCTTCACTTTACATAGTTTAACATAATTACTTTGATTTCTATTTGCCTTTATTTTCACTCTGTAATGCGTAGTTCTCGACATCCAACGGGACAAATATGCACTCATACTTTAGTAATTCGTAATATAGATAAACACGGTATATATTTACATGCATTCATAAGTGCATACATGAATACATACACTGAAATATATACACATATTAAAAATGTAATCAAGTGAGATATGATATTCACATAGTACTATGGTGATACCTAGTATTAGGATGTTGAAGGTATGTTTATTTTCTCTCGCCTCATGAGTTATAGCATTTGCTGCCTTGAAAATAAAACTGATACCTCAAATAAAAATTGTTTTTGTTTCTATTCAACCAAAATAAATGAAAGGATGATGGCAGATAAACAAGTTGGAAGGCCAACAAATATGACGCTATAATTTCCTATCCTTTTCTGCTGTTTAACAAATCTCTCACTTTTCTATGAGACCCATCATTTTACAACTTCCCTTTTTGTTTTGTTTATTTTCTGAGAACTAGAGACTGTTTTAAAGTATTTCTTCATTTTTTTTTTTGCCACGGAATTTTAAAATGGTGATATTAAATCGCCGTTCTATGCCGGCCTCTCCTTATCAACAATAATCTTTGTTGGAAAAATAAGCAGTGCACCTGCTTCTTCCTCTCTGAAAAAATGTGTCAGTTTTGTTCTCCTAAAACTAAAAAACTTTCTTGCTGCTTTCCTTCTTTTAAGTTGTTTTACTGCTATTGCTAGAGCTGCTATTATTATTATTATTATTATTATTATCATCATTATTATTATTATTATTATTATTATTATTATTATTTTATTTTATTTTTTTTCACACTAGTTACTTGGTTGTCACAGCTGGAGACTGAGTGACAGCAAATCTCCTCGGATCTCCAGCCCTCATCTCCACACTTTCACAGTCCTCAGCAGTGTTGTGATTTACAGTTTCACACCAATTGCCCGGTGGTTACCGCTGAAGGCTGAGTGACAGTAAGTCTCCAGGTCTTCAGCCCTCCTCTCATCTCTCCCTCACCTATCTCAGCAGTGCTGTGGTTCGTACTTCCACCACCATTGGTGTGTGTCTGTGTTTTTCCCTTCTCCGTTAGGCCACTGCTAACAGCTAAGGTCGTAAATCTCATTCATTTAGTTATTAGAAGTGCTGTGGTCTGCACAGTCTAAACCCTTTCTTCTATCCCTAGTTCCTCCAGTCTCACCTTCAGTGTCTTTGGTATGGTTCTGAGTGCACCTATAATTACTGGCACTACCCTGGCTGCCAAGTACCACACCTTCAGTTCACTTGCCAGGTCCTGGTATTTCTCCAGCCTTTCACACTCTTTCCTATTTACTCTGTAGTTTATAGGCACCACCAAGTCTATTATTTGGTAGGTTTTCCTCTTCTTATTCACGATTACTTGGTCCGGTCTTCTTGCCTCGATGCTGGTGGTCAGTTAAGACGTCAATGTAATTTGTGGTTTCCATCCTCCAGGGCTGTTTCCGATTCGTGCTGGTACTACTTTTCTGCATGGTTAAATTCATTTATTCAGTTCCCAGTGTATCACTGTTGCTACTCTATCGTGTCTGTATTTATACTCCTTCTGAGCTAGTTGACTACATCCACTAGTTAAGTGGTTTACAGTCTCATCCTTTGCCACCACATAGGTGACATTTGCTGTATGTCTGTGTTCTGTCGATTTTTGTTTTGATATAGCTTGTTCTGATGCATTTGTTTTGGGTTACCATGATAAGCGATTCTGTATCTCTCTTCGGGTGTCCTTTTCGTTGCCATGACTATTATCTCTCGTCTACCACATTCTGAATCTATATTTTAAACTCTTTCTTCTGTCCCTATTTTTCTTTCCTTGTTTGTTGTGCTGCTCCATTGTTTTTTTTAAAAAAAATTTGTTGCTCGTTGCGCTGCTTCGGGTACATTTTATGATATCTTTTAAAAAAGTTTGTTAGACATACTTTTCTAGACCTACTTTGGCCCTTTGGACACTCTCCTCTATACTGATGAGTCCTCTTCCGCCTTTTTTTCTCTCAAATTACTGTCTACCTGTGTCATCTCTGGGGCGTAAAGCTTTGTGCATTGTCATAAGCTTCCTTCTTCGCCGATCAATTGACTGGTGTTCTCCCTTCGTCCATCCAGGAAATGGTCCTATGTATCTTACTACCGATATGGCCCTTGTATTCATTCCTTTTATAACGTTCCCCTTTTTATACTTACCTCTACCAAATTTTCTGTCAAGTCTACTTCCCAGTTTTTCATAGAGTTGGCGATGGATCTCTGAACTGGTATACTGATCTTTAACGTTCTGAGGCATTCGAGTATGGAGTTATGTGGAATCATGTTGTATGCTTTTTTTTTAATAGTCAATCCATTCCATTGAAACATTCTTCTTCTTTTTCCTTAATTCCTTTAAGATCTTCTGGTCGATGTAGAACATGTCATTCACCCCTTTGGTTCCTCTCCTTCATCCTTTCTGTTCATCTGGTAATATTCCTCTTCTTCCCATATATACACATATCTATATATATATGTTTTCTCTCCGCTTTTTGTCCTGTCAGGATTTTCCACATGAATGGTTTATAATAGCTTGCCAGGTCCCCTCCTTCAGAGTTCATTCTTCCTTCATTCAGGCTACTTTGGTGTTGGTTGGTGGGTCTGTCATGTGTTAAATTTCTAATATCCGTGGAACCCATCAGGTCCTGGTACCCTCCAGTTGGCTATTTTTTTAAGAGCGTGTTTCAATGTGGTTTGAAGCCTCAGAACGGTTACAGAACACGCAAAGGACATAGACAATGGAAAATCAATCATTATTACTATTATTATAATTTGGAATCTCACACCAATTGCCTGGGGATAACCGCTGGAGTTTGAGTGACAGCAAGTCTCCTCAAGTCTCCAGCCCTCCTCTCCTAGAACTCATAGGTCGCAGTAATTCTGCGATTTACAGTTTCACACCAGTTGCCCAGTGGTTATCGCTGAAGGCTGAGTGACAATAAGTCTCCTCAGGTCTTCAGCTAACGTCTCCTCTCTCTTTCGCATATCATGACAGAGCTACAATTCGTTGCAGTACTTATATCTCTAGCACCTTCTATTATTATTATTACTATTATTATTATTATTATTATTATTATTATTATTATTATTATTATTATTATTATCATCATCATTATGATATGGACTTACAAATCAATAATATCTGATGGGCTCTACAGGGAAACACGTGACAGTAATTTTCCTTAAAACTTCAACACTCTTCAGTATTTTTATCGATTTCAATAGTACTGTTGTTTGATTTATTTTTAGTTCTGTTCGGATTTCGCATTCCTCCAATATTTTTACTGTGTTATTCAAAACCATTTCAGCTGTTAAAATAATAATGAAGGCAATGGTGAGCTCCATATACCAACGCCCTCCCGGCTTTTTCTATTTCTCTAGACAAGTCCAGATATTTTACAGATTTTCTCTTTCAATTTCACTCTTCAGTCTGCTGGAACGACAACACCAGTTGTCTGAGAGATCTTTTCTTTGTTTACGATGGTTAGATCTAATTTTCTGGTCTGGATTGGGTGATTCATCCGGATTTGAAAATTCAAACGCATTTTTATTTCTTCCATTCTCTGAAATTCGTACTTATGTAGCCTGGCTGCACATGTGTTTACAGGTGGCTGAAGATAAATGCAGACGAACCAGTCAGTTGAAAAGAGAGAAGTCGCTTTTAATGTTGAGGAATGAGATTGTTTTCCAATTTCTTGGAGTTGTTCTTTCGCAAATGCATTTACGTGTGCTTCGGATCGAAAACGTTACAACTCAACAGTCAAAATAGCAGTTTCAACTATAGAGAGGGGAATAGAGACATATACGCACACATTCATATTCATACGTATAAACAGACAGGTGTATACAATCGCACGTGTGCACACGCACACACACACACACATGTGCACACTTCAGATGTACAATTTCAACTTGGGAAAAACATATACGCACATATGTTCAACCATAGACGTATAATATATTCACATATATGTACACATATACACATATACATTGATATGATCATATATTCAATCCTTATATACCACAGTGGATGAAGAGCTGTGAATCACCAATATATCTTTGCTTCTGTTTACTTTCGTCATGATTAATGTCGCAACTAAAATCTGGCTGTGCTCTCTTCAGATTACAAGGGTCATGAGTTCAATCCTCACTTGGAACTTATCCCTTATTTCGATCCATGCTATGAATTCATTTACTTACCGCTGAAGGGAACCCAGACTTGGTATGAAGGCAAATAATAGCGAAGATTAAAAGCAGTGATAATCACATACATTGACATATATAATGTCTTGTCCCTATCACCTACCAGCACACGCTAGCACGGGTGTATGCCCACACACATGCGTTTTTTTAACCATATTTCCCCCGAATATTCTTTTTAGTAAATCAAACGAAAGAGAGAAAAAAAAATGAAATTATTAAGTCTTCTATCCCTAATAATGTTATGCATACTCTTAGTTTGTATGGCCAAATCTCAGTCATTGAACAGCTAACAATGAAGAACTGACACTCACTATCTCTGTTTCTCTCGAAAAGCTCTCTCTCTCTCTCTCTCTCTCTCTCTCTCTTTCACTGATTGAGGATTTTGTTTGGTCTTCAAACCAAGATTATCGATGTATTTTCAGTCGGCTAAAGAAGAAAATAAAGGTTCGATTTTGAATCCTGTCATGAGTCCCTCGTCTTTTGTTCCCGCCGCCAGAATTTTACATCGTCGAAAAATGTCCTCACACCATTAAGCTTCACTGCTGATTCATACCTATTATTTGTACAAATTCTGAAATATTTGCTTCCTTTATAACTTGCGATTTTATTTTTCTCCCTGAATACGTAGATAATGATAAATAAATCATGACTATTTCAGTTTTGATGTATTTCTCCCTAATACACTCGTTCTGGCTTGCTATTACTGGTGGTTCCATTCCCCTTTCCAAGAATATACTGGGCAGTCTTACCTGTATAAAATTAATAACAGTTTATTTCGTTTATCTCTTGGATTCTTTATCATCATCGTCAAACTCCATGGAAAGTACCTGAAATTGAAAAATATTTTCTTCTAGGAGAACGGTGTATGTAAAAGAGATAAATCTTAACTTCTTTTTTTCGTTCATTAGGACAAAAATATTTTTTCTAGAGAAACTGAGAAAAACTTTGGAAGGAAATGTTTAAATATGAATTAATTATGTTTTTTATGGGAATTTTTTTTGGTTAACACAGGCATAAGTTTTGAGTACATATATTCCCATATCAAATTAATTTGTGGGAACAATATAAACTCGGTACCACAAAAATTTGCATTAGGTGATTTTAACCATAAATACACACAATTTTAAAAAAAATTTCCCGCTGAAGACGTGCGATGTTTCAATTACGAACCGCTGCCTGTAACACAAATTTTGAAATAATCATTTATGACGGCTTGTTCGTAAGTACGGGTTGTTAGTAAGTCGGTTGTTCGTAACTCGGGGACTACCTGTAGTTTAACATAAATCAGATATCAAAGCATTATTATTAATCCAATGAATTATAAATACATTTTGACCAAATTCTCATGCAGATCAGGCCAGTATTGTATGACAAGTTTTGTCTTCGAGTGGCAACCATCATTACTTGAAAACCTACCAGGGAGCAGATATCCATCCAAACGAAACATTCTAACTTAAACACCTACTGAGCATTTCTGAGAAAATTCTTGATACTAAATCTTTTCTATAGAATCATAGCCAGATCTAAACTCTCTTGTACTCGTATATCCACCAATATCTCATGTATAAAAAATCAGTTACTATCAACACCAGTTCATTATTCATAAAATCTAATTATGTTTGTGCTATTATTTACGTATATTCCTATGTGTTGATCTTTATTTACCACATCGTAAAATTGCAATGTGGAATTGTTTTCGTGAAAGCAGTCTTTCATCGTACAGAACAAATAATTTTCCGTTTGAGCTTCATGAATAAATTTAATCTTCACATCGAATCTACTTTTATCGATATTGTTGAATCAAACTTTGAATAACATATTTGAAATGTTAACAGAATAACATTTTACTGAGAGTTGTTGAAATGTAACGATTGACAACAGTGTATTGCAGTAAAGACACACAAAATTCCAGCCGTTGCATCCAGGTAAATTCCGTTTTTCTTTTGATTACTTTTAATCAGTAACGACCTCAACAATAAACAGTAATTTCAAGGGTATCTGATTTGTATCATAATTGTTTATTGCCAAATGAGCTGCAAGGACTGCTTTCAGTTATTTAATTTTTTCAAGGGTTACGACCTTGGTATTAGCTCTCTACATTAGTTACGAAAATACGTGAATAATTTATTGAATCTAAGCTTGCATGCACACACGATTCAGTATGATTGGTAGTTTGTAAGAAGGTGTGCTATTAGATATGATTTTCTCCATATAAGTATGAATTAACATTAATTTACATCCTTTGTATGAGCACAATCCCTTTCCAGTTTATTATTATACGAATGGAAGTATCGGCAAATGTACTATAAGAGAAACCTGCAGAATATAACATGCCCCTATCAATATCATTTGTTGATTTCAAAAAGGCCTTTGACTCAATGGAAATCCATAAGGTTGATTATGCTATCATTCAACAAGGCGTATACCCCTATATGTTAGAGCATTGCAACATATCATCATGCACAGCAGTCTTTTCATTAGACTACATAAAGTCTCAGACCACTCTCAGCACAAAAAAGGGGTAAAAAAGGTGAAATTAACTCACACAATCTCCCTATAGCCTGCTTTGAGATGATTTTCTGACACCGAGACTGGAAAAACGAAGCAATAGAAATAGACAGCGATTGCCTAAGTAACCTCAGATTTTCAGACGACATCGTCTCTTTCACCGAGAACCTTCATGACTCCCAAATAATGCCAGACCAACTGAATGAAGGAAGCAAGAAAGTTGGTCTCCATATGAACTTCAGAAAGCCAAATTCTTTACATAACGAACATGTTGAAGAAAATGACATAATCAAAATTGGAGAACAAATCAAGCGATGAATTACCCCTAAAAAAGACGAGTATACAATCAGTGCATTTTCCTGATAGTCACCTACGGAGTTGAAACATGGAGCGCCACCAAAAGATTGGCCCACAAACTGAAAACCACGCAACGTAAACAGGAGAGAATCATACTCAACATCACATTGACAGATCACAAAACAACGCAGTATATGAAGAAAAAAACAAAAAAAACCCCCCCAAAAAACGAAAGAACAGGAGTCAGGGATATCATAGAATCCATTTAAAAACTAAAATGGCAATCAGCTGGTCATGCTGTAAGAATGTCAGACAACTGATGGACATCACGACTCACAAAAGGAATCTTGAAGGATCACATGCTCAACTGCAACTGGCAAGATATAAGATGGTTAATTTTTTCGTTACGTTCCATGTTTCAGCTCCATAAGTAACTATCAGGAGGATGCATTTGTTGTGGACCTTTCTTTATGATATTGATGGCATTTTCTTGTTCTTAAAAGTCGAGCTTGCTCTAGCGAAAGCTTTGTTCGATTTTTTCTTCATTTGAAGACTTCAGGGGTTTCATGAAGATTCGATGCCTTCGTTAGATGTAGTGGTCCACCTTTTTCCGATCTGCTTTTTCGATTTGGATTTTGTGTCTTTTTTCGAAAATGTGGGGTAAACAGAGTGTCGGATTCATAAAGAATAAAATGCGTTTACTAACAACAAATAATTTATCCATTTCTCTACAAAAAATGCTGCTTTAACTTGAAACTAACCACTTGAGACCTGGCTATTTTTGTCTAACGTCATATCGGTAAAATGACGAAAACTCCTGGATAAATATTTTTTTCAATTCCATCTATGAATTGTTTTGATTGACTGCAAGAGTGACGAAGCCCAAAACAAAAATATAATCGCGATATATCTTGCCAGATGCAACCATTAGTCAGTAAAAAAGATGTTTTTCACTTTGAAGCAACGTTCCTTATATACTATAAGGAATCTATTATTGATCAACTTTTTGGGAGTCTCATTAACGACTGGGCGGGATGACAAAAAATATTTGCTTTTCTCCAAGTCTGTTCGTATCTTTGTAACGTACTGCATCAAACTCAAAGTTTCAGTAGAAGGTACTAACCTTACAACAAATACTACTGCGAATAATAATTTCTACTTACTAAAATTACAAAGAATTGGGGTAGGACGATTGTCCTGCGTTAATTTTCAAAGTGGAGAGGTTTTTACTTACTAAAAATGTAGTATCCGGAATCTGGCTTTTACCTGGTCTCGACCAATGATCTCTTACCAGGGAGATTCTAGGGTGAATATTTCGATATTAGTTATCCTTGAGCAACAAATATCATCTCATCAAAGACATATATTAATCCTGGTTTGTTAGCAGCCAGTTGATAGAACATCGAGGAAGACACGAGGATAATCCAACTCATTCAAATGATCAAATCCTAATCGTGTTTGGAAATAAGGGATTGTTATTGTCAACATTGTCCCAATATTTTCCCCACCCCACTTCCCTGCCAGTCAATTAAGTGAGTATCATCATCATCATTCTTTTACTATCCGTCGTTGGATATAGACCTTCCCCAGGATTCACCACACTTCACTATCATGGGCGTTGGGGAGCCAGTACTTCCTGAACTTGTCTAGCTTGTCTCTCCATCTAATATTCTGCCTGCGTCGGTTGCGCACGTGATCTTGGGGGATCCATGTCGTGAGTCGCGATGTCCATCAGTTGTCCACCATTCTTGCAACATGGCCAGCTCACCGCCATTTGAGATTTTCAATAGATTCTTTGATGTCCCTGACTCATGTCTTTTCTCGGATGTACTGTGCTGTCTTGTGGTCTCTCCAAGTGAGGCCCAGCATTATTTTTCATGTACACGTTGCATGGTTCTCAAATTACGGGTCCAGTATATGTTGAAATCTTGAAATATTTGCACTCACGGCAGCTCCTTTATCAGGTTACATAAAGACTCAGACCCCTTTCAGCTCCAGAAAGGAGTAAAACAAGGAGATACCAGCTCACCTAAACTCTTCACAGCCTGCCTCGAGACGATCTTCAGAAAACTAGATAGGGAGAGTAGAGGAATTAAAATAGACGGCGCGTATCTGAGCAACCTCAGATTTGCAGACGACATTGCCCTTTTCGCAACGAACCTACACGACTTCCAACTAATGATAGATAAACTAAATGAAGAGAGCAAGAAAGTCGGCCTGCACATGAACTTCAGCAAGACGAAGATCATGTGCAACAACCACATCAGGGATAAAAACACTTAGACCAAGATCGAGGACACAGAACTCGAGAAAGTAGACCACTACAGCTACGTAGGACAATGAATCTCCATGAGACCCTCAAAAGTAGAAGAAATCAAGCGAAAATCACACTAGGATGGCAAGCCATATGTAGAGCAAGCTCAACCTTAAAAAATAAGAAGAACCCATTAATCCTAAAAAGTAGGGTGTATAACCAATGCATCCTGCCAATAGTCACTTATGGAGCTGAAACATGGAACCTAAGCAAATGACAGACCCGTAAATTAAGTGAGTATACTCTGGCACAAATTAGAGATCTATATAAATAGATCCTTACTACTTTGATTGACACTCAGAAGTTTCCCATTTGTTGATTATCTGGGAGATTTTATGTTTTCTATGACACTAACTGATTTACAAATAACTGGTATTCTATTCAAAATTCCCAACTCCAAACACTAAACTCTGCGTCTTGTGTAGAACAGTTGCCCTTTCACGAAAGCTTTTTCTAATCCAAGACGAAGACAATCAAAGATTATTTACGTCCATTTCATATGCCTAGGTTAGTGTCTAAAGCAGCAGAGTCATTTGCTAACAAACAGGTAAGCATAAGTTACTCAAACTAAAGCTATTTTCATAGTATGCATATATATGAAATAACAAAGTACATGTATGACATAAGCTATATATCAAATATAAATGCAGCCATATTCTCCTCTCCAATAGATTAGTATAAACATACACTTCAAACACTTATTCATTATATCAGGAAAAAAACGAACACCAGCGCGTTTTTTATAAGAGACGACCTTAAACACGCCTTGGTACAACAACACTACTAAATAGACCACAATTTTGCCTCCCCCCGATAACCAAACAAGCAAACAAACAAACAAACAAGCAAACAAAAAACAAGGATAATAAAACATGTCCCATGAAAAACGACACATCAAATCATATACTCAATTCTTATTTCTACTAACTATGAAACAACGTGCCGGTTTATACAATGTATCAAAACACATTGCAAGGACGATATCGATAAAAGAATAATCTTACCATGAACAACACCGAATACACATGCCACCCAATAGACGCAGGTTAGTTCAAAATCGAACGATATATAACTGGCACATTTTTAAATAGATATATCGTACCAACAGACTTCTAAAATCATGGATTGACCAAACACATATTCATACTGCAAAATAAAGTGAGGACACATTCTCCTCCTGAACAGGTTTCGTCCAAGAATCAAAAAATAAAAACCGATACATCGTGAAACTTGTATAAAGGTACACAATCTACACTCTTCCTAATCTTGGATTACACTCATACATTTTTACACAGCAAAATGCTGGTTCGAACATATTTTGCCCTCAACAACACACACTTATATACGCTACATACACACATACATTCACTAGATTCAATTAGATATACACACATAGACCTCTTCTCAGTTTCACTTCTTATAGACAAATTATTTGAACTTTGACACGAAGACGTATTGTCTATCGAATTCACACACACACGCATATATATGTATTAAGAAATAGATATATATGATCTGACATAAAAGATTATAAGTAATGATGGGAGACCATTTCAAATAAGAGTTACTATATAATAAAACACAATTCATACTTATGTATATATATATATATATATATATATATATATATATATATATATATATATATATATATATACTGATCCCCAGAAACAAAGGCACTTCATCTACTCTTGATTTCCGACAGTAAGAGTCCTAGAAATCAAGTAAATATCAGCATATCAGCACATTCTTGCAGCTTCATGTCTGACTTTATCAGCGACCTCTCATCTCAGCAAATCAAAATCCCTCTCCATAACAGCATAACAAATTATAAGAAGTAAAAAATCAGCTCGTATAACAATTCTTATTTCCATAGCAAAGACAACTTTGATCTTTCATGTATCCAATTTGACTCGTAATTTGAAAAAGATTTCACGTGAACAGCTGTGGACATTTAGAAGAATCATAAAAATCGTGTGTAATATATATACATAATATATATATATATATATATATATATATATATATATATATATATATATATATGCGTATCTTTTACTAGCGCATGCATTGGTGTACACAAATACTGCAATGCCAAAACGTTGTGTGGGTATATATTCGGTAAAATATTCGAATGTACTACATATATTATCTTGGAGAAATTCACTGTTGCAAAAGATTTTTCTCACACGATGAAGTTGCATTTGAATGAATATAGATGTTGCATAAGTGGATGTACAGTTATTATTGGAAATATACAAATATCCGATGTAATTCTTCAAGTTCCTCAGTGTGCACGGAGAAAATGGAGATTTGACAACTGATAGGTGCCGATTTGTCAAACTTGCCCAAGAATTCTACAAGAGCCTCTATTTCTTGAAACAAAGGACACAGAGCAATGAACAATACATAGAGGTCATGAGTATCTATTTACCCCGAGGGAGGTGAAACAAGCCACGAAACTATCAAAAAACAGAAAGACCCTGTACCAGATAACATCACAATTGACCTATTCAAAAAAGCTCGTAAAGTCATTACTGAGAAATTAGCCATTCTATTCAACTTATGTCTCAAACAGAATAAAATCTCTAAATAATGAAACAGTACAACCATAATAGATCTAACAACTACAGGCTAATAAGCCTACTCAACTACATATACATGCATTTTACCAAAGTGATCACCCACCTAATAATCAAAACACTTGATGAAAACCAACAACAGGAAGAGGCAGACTTCAGACAAAGCTACTCAACCAGTAACCATCTCCATTCGGCAAATCAAATTAGAAAAGAAAGCAGCAGAATATAAAATGCCATTTACTGAAGAATTTGTTGACTGCAAGAAAGTCTTTGACTGATGCTATCATACAATACATGAACCTCGTATGTATCAATTACTTGCAACATATTTACCGACGTAGCAATTTTCTTATAAAGCTACGCTGACACTGAACCCTTTCTGCTCTAAGAAGGGGTGAGACAAAATGATAGCAGCTCACTGCTTCACTGCCTGCCATGAGATGATATTCAAAAACCTAGACTTGAAAAATAAAGCAATCGGAATAGACAGCAAATTCCTAAGTCACCCCAGATTTGCTAAGGACATTATCCTTCTTGCTGATAATCTTCATGACTTCCAAATAATGCTAGACGAGCTGAATGAAGATATCAAATTTGAAATCGAAAATGCACAGCTGAACAAAGTAAACCACTACATCAACCTAGGACAACAAAACTCCATGAAGAGTTGAAAAAAAAATCAAATAATTGCATTAGTCCCAGAAAGGGGTATACAACCAGCACATCCTCCCGATAGTGACCTAAGGAGATGAAACCTAGAGCGTAACTAAAACATCAATTCTCAAACTGACAGCCATGTAACGTGCACAAGAGATGATTATTCTGAAAATCACATGGAGTCTTCACAAAACAGCACAGTATGATAAAGAAAGAGGAGTAAGAGATATCATAGATTCGATTAGAACACTCAAATGGCAATGAGTTGGCAATTTAGCAAGAGCATACAGCGTCTCACAACGTGAATCCCCAGAGATCATATGCAGAAGCATTGCCGGTGAAATAAGGAAACACGACAAAATATACAAGTTCAGAAAGTACTATCTCTGCTACTCCCATCATAAAGACATCGGGCAAAACTTGAAGATCTTTGTTCAACGACGGATGTTTAAAAGCCAGTGCTGGTGATATGTACATTTTCTTTTATTCTCAGTGAGTATGTAATCCTAATTGTTTTCAAATATAAATTTATCTCCAACCAGTTTGGCTATTCTTTATTTCTTACTTATCTTTTACACGTTTCAGACCCCTCTTCTGGAATACTACCATTTTTCTATTTCTCCCTCTCTCATTCCTTCCTCTCTTTCTATATATATGTGTATCTTTAAGTGCCTGTGCATATATATATATATATATATATATATAATTATTGTGTCATCCATGTTTCGATGTATTACATCTCTGAATAGAGGATTGTGTCATCCACAGATAGCTGTTTCGATGTATTACATCTCTTCAGTGTGGCTATTGATTTTCCATTATCCCATCCAGTACCGTAAAGCAGAATTGAAACCTTCACTTCAGACTCATAGGCCAGTGTCCTACCTCTGGACTACGGAACTGAACAGGCAGTAAGGCTGAATATAAGCGATATATTTGAATTATGCAGAAATCCCTCAACACCAGAGTGCTCAAAAATATTTGCCCGCACATATTTGAATATAAAAGATATGTATTGATGTTGATGTTTCTGCTTAAAAGTGCTTACACGTTATTTTGATCCGCTTAAGTTAAAAAAAAGAACTAGAAATTGTAAAACTGGAATAGATAATTCATTCGTTCCTGCTTTCACTGACATTTAGAATTATTTTTCACCCAATTCGTCCTTTTTTCTTCAAAAAACACATACATTGTTTTTTTTTATATGAAAAAACCGTACATCAGTTCGAATTTCAAACTTCTTTGTTATGATGAAAACGATCCTTAGTTATTTTGCAGAGAATTCGACAAGATATTTTAGGAAGGAAAAGAATCTTTGTACTAACTTTTTTTCCTTCTTATGATACATTTCTTGAAATAATCTGAAAATACCAAGAAAGCAAATATTTTTTCAGATCCAATGAAAAAGTTTGGGGCTTTAAATATGGAGGCTGAAGTTAAAGAGCCAGCATTTGGGGTCTTTCTCAGCAAGAAAAGAAAATGTCCATGCAGTGAAATTATGACGATTAGCTGTTGGTGGGGACTAGCAAAAAAGACCCCAATCTTTAAATCTTTCTAAATTGTTTTTATTATGAACAATAATGACACAAACAAATTTGCATTTTTGATGAAGAATGGAAAGGTAAAAAAAGAACAATCTTTCTATTTGACTATGCCTAGAGCCTATGTACACTTTAATTAGAGGGAGTAACCGTAGGCGAACGCTTTACGAACTAGTCCCATAAACTATAGTTGTTGTGTAATGAGTTCGATCCTCACTAAGGGGTGATGGTTAGCAAGTTAGTAAAGCAGAAATGGCCTCTATATAGTGAGGGTTATTGAACTAGTCTAGCAGACCAAAATTATTTTGTAGTGTGTTCGATCCTTACTGTAGGGTAATTGGTAGTGAGGTAGTTCAGTAGACCATATCTACTGTGTAGTGAATTCAGTTCTATGGGCTAATGTTTAATAAGCTGATTTAGAAAAAAATTACAACAGTAAAGTGAGTTGGATTCTCACTCAGTGCACTATTCATGGGTCTTTATGCCAGACTAAGCGAAGCATAGTCATAGGAGGATAAATAGTGAACGTTTCTGGTTGTGTGGGTAGTTTGGTTCTTCTCGGGATCCCCATACTCATTGCCTTGTGAGCTTAAACATATGTATGCAACTATCCCACATATTCCAGTTGCCATTCAGATTATATGAGGATATTTGCTTAGCATATCTCATATAGCTCAAATCCAAACAAGAGGAAAATAGAATGGGAAGATTGTATTACGCCGATCTATTGATTACATAAAATTTCACCTGAACACTGACTGCAGGTGTTAGTAGAAATCTATCGCAGCAATAAAGTAGTTCCTTTCTTTCTAAGCTGATCTTTTTTGAGGCATTAGGTAAAATCTGTGGAATAGAGGCAGGGAGAGCTAGGTTCAGGTTGGTTGCTTTTGTATCCCTTAGGTTTCAACTGTCTCAATCAGGTTTGAAAAAGCTTAAATAGACCTGACACTAAATTAATCTTATGGGGCCAACAAAGGTCATAGCCACCTATCTTATATTCATACTGGGGTTGAGGTACCTTTGTACACAAATATGGGATTCTTAGGGCACATCTGTCCCTGTTAGACTTGAAAATGCCAGAATCAACATTCCGTTGAACCAAACAAAATTGTCCTAACCTTAAATTGAGCTTTAAATGCCACCGTATGTCAACATCAACTTTCGTACATTCATTATCGGGTCAAGTTGTCCTAGTACACAAATTTGCAGCCCATACAGTGCAGCCTTCTCCGCTAGATATGAAAAGACGAAAATAGATCTGATCCTGAACTGACCTTTATTGGTCACGAGAGATCCTGGGTCAGATGAAACAAATTTACAGGCTGAGGGATTCGACCACCTGCATTAGGTTTGAAAATGCCAATTGACCCGACCTTATATTGTCCTTCAGCGGTCACCAGAGTTCTGAATCATCTATCATGTATCCATCCTGTTATTCTTATACACAAAGTTCCAGTATCCAGGATGCAAGCGTCTCCGTGAGATTTGAAAATGCTGCCATTGACCTTTACCCCAAACTGACAAACATCCCCAAAGATCATTGATGTGAATACTATATCCTTTGATGGGTCAAGTTACTATTATACACAGATTTTCAGATTGAAAGATGAAACTGTCCAGGAGCCTCTAAAACATGATGAAACAAGTAAACATTCTTTGTCTCTAGAGTATTAGGTACATTTTAATATCTCGTACTTGCAAAAATCTGCTTAATTTCACCGTGAACAAAAATATATCCACAGCAGATATATCATACAAGAAATAGCAAACAGTTCAGTCGAGTACTAAATCAGTTGTTATTCTAAAATCAGGTTCCCTGTTTCTGTGATAACTCTCTACGATGAAGCTACTTTCGGTGAATTCTGCGTACACTGCTTCATACCATTTACTCAGTATCTGTTCTTCTGGGGTCAAAAGATCAAGGTTCTTCCATATTTTTGGGGGCTGTGATACTGTAATTGCACTTCTAGATTCAAAAATAGATTGATTTTTATCATCAGAGATCTCTAACGCACCTTCTGATGAATCTGATACGTTCATGTCAATTTAGTGCGATAGAAATGAAAAAAAAAACCCAAAACAAACAAACATCTAAACTAACAAAAACAAAGAAACAAACAAAAATGCAAAAACAAAACAAAACAAAAATACAAAAAAATTATCAGGGCTCCAGAAGAAATAGTTTTAAAAATATGGATGAATATGTCCATACATTTTTTTACGTACGTATTGAAGAGAAAAGACAAAGTTTTACTAAAAGTGTATTATCTGATCTTTTTATTGAGGGCTTTCTCACTAAAAGTGAAGATATGATACCCCATTTGCTTCAGAAAAAATGCATAAGATAGCAAAAAGATGAAAAAAAGTAGTAGACTTCTCGAAATTAGCCCCAAATAAAATATATGTCAAAAAAGTATATATTATCAATCCTTTAATAATTCACAGATAATACACAACGGTATTTTACTTTTTTTATAACTCATTTTTCTGCATTGTAGAGGTATTGATCATATGTATGGGGTTTATTTGAAGCCTTTTACTCTATTCTGATCATCTGATGTTCGCTGACATTACATGCTTGTAATGCCTTTAGACTTGCATACTTCATATTTGGTGCTTCAGTTGGAAAAAATGTTATGTTTTGTGAACGAACGAAATCTCACATTGACAAACCTTCCCATTATTCATATTTTTCCGTAGTTATTTTTGTCAGTATTTCAGTTCATATCTCATCTAGTTTAGCACAAACTTATCACATATATCTTTATTTGACTTGTATTTTTAATTTAATTCCTATTACGCCCATAAAATAGTTCTTCGAAGAAAACCTTTTCTTTCAATTTTAGATGCTTCAAATCCTTTTAAACCACCTGGAAAATTTGTCATTTTTTTTTCAAATTTACAAAAAAGTTTTTGCAGTAGGGTGGGGTTCAGTAATGCTAAACTAGGCGCTTACTCTCCATCATTTTTTGGGGCACAACAGAAGTGCGGCTGGATTATGTCCCTTTCATCTTTTTTTTAAATTGTATATTCTATTTACGTTGTCTGGGTCGAAAGATACATTAACCGTGTGATGACAGAAGATCATTTCAAATAAGTTTGTATATGATATAACACAATTTATAAGTCATATACACGTACTGGGTAATTAACGAAAGTATGACCTTTGTTTCAAAAAATTGAACGAGAAGTAGTATGAAATGACATTAATATACAGTACATTGAGATGATACCCCACTAAAAATAACAAACTACATGTATTATGACGAAAAAAAAAAAGGTAAAGTTATGTATCAAAATCGTAGCTTAAAGGGAGGTTGTGTTTGATAAACACTGTTGGGGAGCCATGTATTTGATAGAAGTGCTTGTCTTTAAATACCAGAACAATTACATGGTCAATAACTGATGATCCCAAAAATCTATGGATGGTACCAAATATCTAATTTTGTACGAAACATAAAACTCACTGAAAAACTTGCATGAATTACATAAACAGTTATCTGGATATAATTGACAGAAAAGACGTAAATTTAAAAAATAATTTCTTATGTACATGAAGATGTAAAGCTTTCTCGATTATATATATATATATATATATATATATATATATATATATATATATATATATATATATATATATATATATATATATATATATATATATATATATATATATAATATATATATATAAATATAAATATGTATATATATAAATATATATATATATATAAATATATATATATATATATATATATAAATATAAATATATATATAAATAAATATATATATATGAATAAATATATATATATATATATATATATATATATATTTTTATACTAAATTTTTTTTAGCGTGAGATAAAAAAAGTTTTGTCATTAAATTACGAAATAAAAGATTATCCTCTGCATTTTCATTTTTTTGGGTAACTCTTATTTATTTTCAAGGTAGAATGATATCATTTTCCCTGGACATAAATAAGATTTATATACAGGTAGCTCGACAAATTTGCTAAAATAGCAGAGGAATGGCAGGTAGCCTAAATGCTGTCGATATAATTTCTTTTGTAAAGCATAGAATTTTTTCCCCTCAGGTTTGATAATTTTTTAATCGTTCATAATTAGAATGGATTAAATGCACCAAAAATTGAAAGAAAACAAATCCATATACTTTATGCATGAAGAATAGGAAATTATCAATTTTTTTTGCTGTATTCGAATTATTAAATGTGAATGGCCTTGTAGTATTTTCTATTAAATGCCTAGCTTGTTTTCACGTGTAGTTTAAGATTCAGGTGTCTCAATTCGCATAAAATCCAATTTCCGATGTCTCTAGAGGATCATGATGGATATTTCAATGATTCTTAATTTTTTTTCTTTTGAGAATGAATACATAAAAGATGAACGTATACTGCAATAAATATGAATGTTGATTTGTCTTCAAGATATGTAATCAAAAGTTTTTTTTTTACATTTTCATTTTTAGATTGACTCTTACATATATTTTTCGAAGTGGAATAATTACAAAAAAGAATTTGATGGGATTCTGTTTCCTCTCCCACAACTTTTGCTAAAAAAGAATGGAATTTGAAGAAAAATTTTGAAATATAAATTAACATGAAAATTCAAATAGATATAAAAAAGAATAGTAGATAGCAGAAAAAAGCAGGTTGCTTGGATGATGTAGGAAGTAGAAAACACCTTTCAAAAGTAGCCCAAGTTACCCAATCTAGAAAAGGAGAAAATCCTTACTTCGGGTGTAAATCAACATGTGTCTAGCTGCTGTTATATACATTTGAATAAACAAGAATTACCCCAAACCACCGAGCGTGCTGTATACGTAATAAACATTGAAATAATAGGATATCGATCTGTTAACATCTCTTCATAAGTTTCTGATTCATTAAGCTTAAAAAAACGTATCGAGCAGACCGAACTGGATCGTTTTAAAAAAATCTAAATGTATCTTGAAACACATGATATCAAATTGTGAAAGCCACATGCTTCTATCTTTATTAAGTTCCAATATACGTGGTATTTCTGTGACTAGTTCATGCAAAACAACGATCTAGTTCATGACTTGGTCGGAATAACATTTGAACTCTCTGGGAAGAAATTTTTTTTTTACATAGGGGCATACAAAAACAACAAGAACAAAAATACTCCGGACCAGATTTTATGCAAAAAGTAAATTTTGTTTATTTTTCAGCTAATCTTACCTGAGGTAAATATGCAACTATTTCAGTCATAAGGTTATCAGTTTGGTGTAACAAGGCACTAGGCTAGAGATGAGCAGTGCGAAAGTGTGTTCAGCAAAAGAGGAAAACCTGCCTGTCTGTAAAATCATTTTTCTGTCTTGTTTGGGTCTATCAACTTTTTGTAGTAAATACCCACCCAGCCCGAAACAAATCTTGTACCTTTGCTTCCAATATCTTGAATATTCACTCTATATTGTAATTGCTCTCTCGTTCATCGGTCATCATTTTCCCGACAATATAGCCCCAACTGTTGCCTGTAACATCATTTACACGACCCAACACATCTTTCCATATCATATTTCGCAGTGCAAATTCTCTAGATAAATATTTGCTATTTGCTTTGGAGATACGTAAGTAACCCGTATCCACGTCTCTACGCTTTTCTCTGCGGCCGACTCGTTTGCTTCTTACAATATTGCAAGTCGGGTGCTTTGCTTCTTTTCTGAGATTTATATCCACGATTCATTTTCTCTTTATGTCATCTCTTTTACCTCACCAATATTTATTCCCCTTCTCTTCAAAGCAAACATTTGTGATGGAATGAGCAGCAAATGAAATGTGAGTGAATAAAGAAAAAAAAGTGGAGAAAGAAGAAAATTAAACAGGAAAGAAGACGAAAAGAAAGAAAGGGACAAGAAGAAGAAGAAGAAGAAGAAGAAGAAGAAGAAGAAGAAGAAGAAGAAGAAGAAGAAGAAGAAGAATGTAAAAGGCAAGACAAATATGAAGTAGGAGAGGGCAAGAGGAAGGGGTAGGACTCAAAGGGGGAATAGAATATGGAGACAGAAGTATGAGGAGGAGAAGGAGGATGCGACGAAGGAGATTGATATAAAGCAAATTGGAGCAAAAAAGAGGAAAAGGACGCTTACGAAGGGGGGATATGATGAAGAAGTGGAATTAGAATCAGGAAGAGGACGAAAAAGAGGAGAATGGAGTGAAGCCACAGCTGTTGCCCAAAAAACTGCCATGAAAATTAGGAAAAAGAACACTAATGTACATAAACAATTTAGATGGAAAACATAAATACAAAATAAAATTGAAATGCCAAAAGACACAATCAGAGGCGCCAAAACCATGGGGCTGCTGTCCCCGTCCTTCTTGGCACGCAGGGTAGCTGTGTGTTCTCTATGAAAGAAAGAAACTATAAGGCATACTGGATCAGATATTTATTTCTAATCTAGAAATGAATACAACGTTTTCACTATAAAACAAAACTCTGAATTATTCAAGTGATATATGTCTGGTTTAGTATGCCCAAACAGGTTCAGATTTTCCAGCATTTGTTTTGCATCCAATGCATTAAACAGAAACACAAGTTTTGCTCAGTGAATGAGAGATTTCAGTGGTTGTGTCAGTATTGTCTCAGTGTTACGAAGTATGGTTCGTTACTTATAGCAACAAAGGTTCTTCACACTTCACAGGTACAACGCCCCACCCCAACCAGCTTACTTTATCACTTAAAGCTGTACAGTAGCGAACACCTGTGTCTCGTCAACGTCTTTTGATCTCCAACTGAAAATCACCAACTGGGTTTATTAGCCATATAATACAAATGTTCTTGGATAAACCCAATCAAAAAGTCATGAAATCCTTCATGAACAACCCAGTGTTGGCAAATCAATCATTTTTCAGCTAGATGTGACAAATTTTTCTCTCCAATTCATCCGATAAAATGCTACAATAACCGAATATCTGGCCAATATGAAAAAATAAGTTTGATAAAAGTAAATGTTTCATTAGTTTCATTAATAATTTGTTTTGGTGTCCCAGTTATTCAATTCGAGTTTAAATGAGTAAATAAAACTGTTTAGCGACAAAGTTACGTGGAAATTATAACTTCAGCCGATTTTAGCCAATAGCCGTCACGATAAAAATAATCGTCGCAAATTCCCTTTCTGAAAGGTTGCACCTCTTCGCCTAATTGGTTCCGGTACACCGAAACTAAATTCTAAATTTCATACTCTATCTCTGACTTCAATGCATCAAAACTTGGCGAATTTGCTACTGACAATATAAAATTCCGGAGATGGCACCTCCCTGCTTAGCAGACGGAGTAACATTCGTAATAAACGAAACGAAAACCCCAATGAATTATAGGCCAATCAATTGGTTTAAAAACAACATATAAGATATTAATAGCCCTCTCGACAGAAATAATATATTCCTTTCTTGATTAAATCAACATTCAATGCAAAACAACAACAGCAACAACAACAACAACAACAAAAAAACAAAAAAAAACAAACTCCCACGATTGCAGAGACCAACTCTCCATAAATAGAATGATTCTAGAGCATTGTAGCTCAAAACACAGTAATCATAGCCTGCCTGGACAGACTATCGCAAGTTGTTTGATAGCATCCCTCATCTACGGATATTAAAATCTCTTTAACTTTAAAAGATATCAACGATAATCAAGGTCTTTCTCTAACAATGGAGTACAAAACTCTTTCTCTCTCATTCTGTGGCGTAAGTGTTGTTTGATAATATAAATGTAAAAGCTGGAATTTCCAAAAGTTACTCTCTCACTTCTTTTGTTTTTTTAGTCTCTGATGCCTACATCAGATGAACTCAAAAATAACACACACGGGTACAAGATTTATGACAAGACCATTACCCACCTCTTGTTTAAGGATGACTTGAAGCAATAAAGTAAGAAGGATCAACAACTAGAAAGTCTTTTGAATACCGTTATGAGATTATTTGACGGCATCGGAATGGGATTCGGAATTGATAAATGTGCAAGAGATTCTTCTGAAAGGGGAAAGTTAGACGCTTCATCACCCATAATTTAGAAGCAAATATTCAGATCAAGGAATTATTTTACGAATTAACCTACTATTTTAAGGCAGGGGTACACTGCACAATAGCATAGAGAAAGTAAGAAAAGAATACTGTAGAAAAATAAAACTAACAATGAAAACGGAGTTAAACTTGAATAATAGAATGCAAGCCATTAATACAGAAGCTGTTCCACTTGTCTAACATTGTTCCCAAAATATCAACTGCGACTTACAGGACATTCAACGGATGGATACAAAAACAGAAAATTGCCAACAGTAAAACAATGCAACACGCAAAAGGCGGTGTAGATAGATGTTACCTGCCAACAGAGAAAGGGGGTAAGGGCCTCAATCAACTGGAATGCTCATATACAACAACAACTTTCGGACTCGTAACATACACCCAAGCTACCAACGACTCGATGATAGAACGTGAGAAAACGCGAAAGTAGCAAAACAAATGGCGCTCAATTTCAAAGAAAGCTAATAAGTACAAAAAAGCCATAATCTTAAGGATGAAAACGAAGCAAAGGCTGACTCACAACCAAGAGAGTAACAATCAAAGCTAGACAGGAAAGAATCAAAATACAACGTAAGAACTGTGAAAAAAACAAACAAACAAGAAAACAAACAAACAAACAAACAGTCCGCAGCCAATACGTTCTATGCACCAAAGGAGCTGATGTCGATCCGAATTGAATGGCTGCAAAGCTCAGGATTGAAAGCCGAAACAGGATTTTATCCTGGCAGCCAAGGACCAGAGCCTAAAATACGAAACTACTACACTAAATATCAATAAATGACGTTGGTCCTAGAGATAGACTATCCGATGATTAAACCCGAAACAGTTTACCAAATAGTAGGATGTTTACTCTTTGCAGCAAATGAATACCAGATGAATTTGACAGTGCCTAAACTAGAACATTTGAAAACATTACAACACTCCATATGCACAAAACTGACAGGAATATCAGCCTGAACCAGTTGCAGATGCAAGAGATGTAACTATATTATAAAAACCAATGGAACTATCAGCGAAAACAGGCTAGAAATAACAGTGAAATATTTTAAAGAAAAAACGTTTCCTAATACATATGACAATCTAAACTGGTAGAAGCATTGCTCCCAAAGAATTCGAAAAACTTGCAAAACACAAATACGTTGAAATGGGAACTAGTGGCAACCCAAGATCAAAATAATGCTCGTAGTTATTGGGCCCTTTGTATTACACAAGACAGAATCAGTGAATTTGTTGACTAAATTACTGGAAAGTATATTTGAAACACAGAAAATAGTTCTTGCATCCACTGCACATATCATTATTCGATCTTTGTCAATGTCGATGGATTTACAACACTTAGCATACATATTTTACATTTATGTCTTCTTATATTTGTGGAAGTGTCACAACTTCTGATTGGGTATAAGCAGGTTGGTTTTTCGAGCAGTCATATCTTACGTAACAAGGTTTCAACCTTTGTTTTTTGGTTGAGACCCGGCTGGTGACTTTCATAAACCAAAATCAAAGCAAAGAAGGCTCGCAGCGAGAGAAAGAAACCAAACTTCCGGACAGTAGGAAAATTAGAACACTGACCACACAACACCGATTCAAATACCTGGGAGTTCTCGAATGTGACACGATAAAACAGGAGGAAATGAGGGAGAAAATGAAAACAAGAATATCTAAGGAGGATGAAGAAAATATCATAGACCAGACCAAACCAAACAGTAAAAACCTTAAGAAAGAAATGAACGCATACGCCGTATCGGTAGAAAGATACACAGGACTATACCTTGGATGGACAAAGGAAGAACTCCAGTCAATAGACCGGTGAACAAGGAAGCTTATGACAATGCACAAGGCCTTTAATCCCAGAAATGACATAGATAGACAGTACGTGAAGAGAAAAGAAGATGGCATAGGGCACATCAGCATTGAGGACTGTGTCCAGAGGGCTAAAGCTGGTCAGAAAAGTATGTGCAAGCAGTGGGGACATCATAAAGAGTGCCCGAAGCAGTGCAACGAACAACAATAAAAGTCGAAAATAACAGAGCTGCCTACTTGAGGAAAGAAATGAGACTGTAAACCACATGACTAGGAAATGTAGTCAACTAATCCAGAAAGAGTATGAACACAGACACGATAGAGTAGCAACAGTGATACACTTAGAACTGAGTAAACGAATGGGATTTAACCACGCAGAAACGTGGTACCAGCACAAACCGGAGACGGCCCTGGAGAATGAAAACCACAAATTACTTTGTACTTTGACATCCAAACGGACCATTCCATCCAAGAAAGAAGTAATCGTGGACAAGGAGAGGAAAACCTGCAAAAAAATAGACGTAGTCATACTTTCAGACCATCTAAAGAGGAAAGATACTACGTTCGGGCAAGGGAACTGGAGGGTAGGTGGAGCATGAAAATCTGGGTAGTACCAGTAATAATAGGCGCACTTGGAACCGTATCAAAAACACCAAGGCGAGATTCGAGGAAATCAGGTTAAAGAAAGGATTGAGACTGTGCAGACCTGCTAGGAGCTGCACTAATACACTATAAATACAAGATTTACGATCCCAGCTGTTAGCAGTGGCCTAACAGAGGGGAAAAAACAAAAACAAACAAATGATAGTGGAGGTACGAACAATTGCACTGCAGTGATTTGTGAGGGAGAGATGAGATGAGACGTGGGCTGAGGTCCTGGGAAGACTAGCTGTCACTCAGCCTTCAGAAATAACCACCGGGCAACTGGTATGAAACTCTAAACCATAGGACTTTGAGAGTGTGGAGATGAGGGCTGGGGACTTGTAGAGACTCAACCTCCAGCGATAACCACCAGACAACTAGTGCGAAACTGTGGATCGGAAAGGCTGAAAGCTTTATGAAAAATGACTAAGTAAATATCTTGTAGGATTTCAGCATCCAAATAGATAATGTGATACAACGCAGAAGACCTGATATAGTGATGGTGTACAAACACATGATGATATACTGGGTGATGGATATTGCTATTCCCGGGGACAAATGGGCTGAACAGTAGGAGCCAGAAAAAATTGAAAAATATAATGAGAGATATCAAAATAGTTTGGAGTATGACCTATGTTGGCGTAGTGTCGATAGTAGTTGGAGCCTTTGATATAATATAATTTGATAAACTGGTTGAAGAGGGTAGTGTTAAACAGTAGCGTAGATCATTTGCAGAAAATAGTTCTGCTGGGAATTGTAAAAAAATGTTCTAAAGACCTTAGGTAACTGAGTGGAATTTGCTCCGTTGGATATAAACGGGAATCCACCAAAATAAGATAACAGCTGTAATAATAATAATAATAATAATAATAATAATAATAATAATAATAATAATAATAATAATAATAATAATAATAATAATTAAAAAAAAAAAAAATACAGGCCACAGCACTGTTAGGAACTGCACGGATACTGAGGAGAGTGCTAGAATTATAAAGACTGCAACACCAATTGTTAACAGTGACCTAACAAAGGAAGGGAAATGAAAACAGAAACGTAAACCACAGCACTGGCATGATAGGCGAAGGAGAGAAGAGATGTTGACTGAAGACCCGAGGAGACTTATTGTCACTCAGCCTTCAGCAATGACCACTGGGCAACTGGTGAGAAACTGTAAATTGCAGTATTACTGTGGCTTATAAGACCTAGGAGAGAAGGGCTGGAGACTTGAGGAGACTTGCTGTCACTCAAACTCCAGCGGTAACCACCAGGCAACTGGTGTGAGATTGCAAAATAATAATAATAATAATAATAATAATCGTAATGTTGATGATGATGATGATGATGATGATGATGATGATGATAATAATGATTATTTTCTCCCTGTATTTACCATGTTGCAAGCTTTGTATTTCTAACTTTTATACGCAGGGATATTGACTTCACTCTTGACCTTTATTTGAGATATCCTCCGATAAAACGAAAAAAAAACTTCGATTTTACTTGTCAGTTTGGTGAAATCCTTCAAATGATCAAAATCTGTTGGGAATTCGCTTTGAAATGAGTTTCAGTTATTTCTTTCCTTTTGATCTGTCAAGCAAGCGTTTGGAGATATCAAGATATTAACCATGCGAGACCCACAACCCATAACTACACATACACACACTTGTACCGGTGCGTGTTTGCCAGCATCTACCAGACGTTATTATCAAATTCTGGCAAAGATTTTATGATTCTTCAATCAATGATATTTGCGAATCTTTTCCGACTCAAGTCTTAATACTTTTGGCACTCTTAAAATACAAAGATATGGCAAAAAATGGCTTCCATTCGTTTGTCATCGCGCAGAATGTCTTCATTTTTGCTACGTTAGTGCAGGTCGGTGTTGCTAACGTTTGCGTCCAAAAATTTTTCTCTAGCTCATGTGGACCTAAATTAAAAATGATATGATACTTTTGTAATATAATTCGGCGCACTCTGTGTGATTATTCGCTTTATACCGGAGTATACTCACTTTGCTTTGTAGCAACTGAATGGAAGAGGAAAATTTAGGAAAATAACTGATTGTATAAATCTCTCATTTCTTAACATTATTGAAGTTTGATCATTTGAATGATACCAATCATTCCAATGTTCTCCTTGGCGTCCTATCAACTGGCATTCAAAGAAGCGTGATTGATATTTGTCCTAGTAAGGAAGGCGTTGTACATCACACGGTTACTTGCTTCAGGATAATTGATATCAAAATATCTACCCTACCAGGGATAAATGTTCGAGACCAGGTAAAAGCCTGAATTTCGAATGCTACTTTGCTATAAAGGTAAGGCCTCTCCACATAAGAGATTAATGCAGCACAACATTTTTACTCATAGATTTTTTAATGCTCTAATCCTAGTAAATATGAATCTACTTCCCTTTGTTGAAAGAATATTACGTGCTACGATACTGTTATGACATCGCACAAATATATCCTTGTTTAAAATGGTTAGTTTCAAATCAAAGCAATGTTTTCTGTGAGAAAATGGAAAACTTATTTGTTTTATCCATAACCCCAACCAGGGGTGGATTGGGCCTGCGGAAAACAGGGCAAAATCTTGTTGGCCCGGTCACTCTGTGGTCTGATGCCATCCACTGCCTAGTCAGTGAGCCAGCAGTTCTCAAACAATATGTGACAGAATAGTGTGCTGCAATTTCCAAAGTGTGCTGCGTAGATTTTTTTCCAAATACACAAACCTGTATTTCGAGCCTCGATTCCACCAGAGTTATCAATCTAGTAGTTCTATCACTATATCTTGTGAGATCTCTTTTAATAAAATAAAGAAAAATAAGAAATAAAAGAAGGTTGATGAGTACATGTACCAATATGCTGTTAGGTGAGTTACCTTCATCGACTACAGAAAAGGTTTTGTGCAATTCATTTCATTTTTACAATTCGTATACTGGATAAGCCAAATATATTTCTAAGTGTGCCGCCATGCAATAAAGTTTGAGAACCCCTGCAGTAGGCCGATAGTCCCATTCGCCTCTCTAGTTTAAATACCTCTGTACTGCTGACGGCTGGATTTACCGTTTATTGGGCCCAGTGCATAACATTTCTTCGGGGTCTTTCAAATCTTTTATACAGCAATTATTTTCAAACAAATCGAAACGAAATTGACATATTCACAAAATTATGAAGTATGATTTAACATGAATTATTTATATATCAGTAATCTATCAATATGTGTGTTGATGAATCTTCAAACATGTTTAGCTGAGACATGTTGATTTTTTATCGGCAAAAAAATAAAATGTAATACTTTGACGACATAATTTTGATGCCCCAAGATCTTGGCGCCCCTGTGCAGCCACATTGTTTGTATTGCTTAAAGTACGGGTTTGACTGCAAGGAAATCTACTACGCTCTACATTTTTGTTGGTGTCTGTACATGCAACTTTATATCGGGAGACATCAACTGTATAATAGAATTATTGATGCCTTGCTTCTAAGGCACCGTAGGTCAGAGCCCAAATTAGTTCAATGTGAAAAAGCGTAACAACACCAAGTAAGCAGTGCAGTCCCCAAAAAGAAGTACTTCCGACAGAGCTTGGAGTTTTGCTTTATTCTCTCATTTAATGCTCCAAGAGCTGTGATCCCGAAATACCAAACCCTGTCCCATACCGTACATCTCAGTGTAATGTGGTACAACAGCAAGAATATCGTCAGTGTTGGGATATAGGATACAAAAATAAAGCAATTCTACCATAGGAACGACTGTAATACTTGACTCGTACCGAAATTCTTTCAATGTTGTTCTGTGTCATTGATAAGGTTGTCCCAGTTTCTATGATACATGTTCGAGAGGGGCTACACTTTATGATGTGTGAAGCACATTGTGTAAAATAATTATACATGTATAGAGAGATAAAGATCAATGTTTATGTATAATTTGTTTTCAAAGATAGATTTGATATTAAAGTCAGAAAAGGAAGGAGCTAATGTTTAAAAGGGGGGTTAAGTTGAGTTGATGCATAGACATTGCGATTGTGTGTTTGTTTTGAATCTGTTCACACGTTTCGAACCTTTGTTAAGAATAAGGTTTGATGTTTTAATGTTGGAGCTGTTATATAACCAACACAGCGGTAAAAAGCAGGTAAATCGCTTTGAAGAAAAAGACACTCAGAAAATCCTCGTTCGCAAAACCAAGCCATATCATATGTATAAATATATGCAAATATTAGGTTGGTGCATTATAGCTGATCTTTGTCGTATATGTCATGTTAGAATAAGAGTTATGAATAAAAGTAAGAGCCCTCAAAAACTACACATTTTTTTGCAATTAGAAACAAGTCAATCTATCCAGGAAGCATAGAATTCTGGGGTCCTTAAACAGATTTTTTTTCTTCTGAGCTGTTAGGAGCTGTTGTTTGGTTGTTGAGGACTTTTCTTTGCAGGAAGTGGTAGCAATGCTTGAAATGAATTATGTCGCCTGATTCGTTCGATTTCTACAGCGACATTTGCGAGACATGCGATCTTTATTGCTTTTCAAGATCAATCGTGACATTTGTTACGAATCTCGAATAACTGTTGAATGGTCAGCGTTCAGTTCCTGTGCAACTTCTTGAGTGGTTTTGTGCGAGTCTGCTCCAATAAGGGCCCTAAATTGGATGTTGTCAATTACTGAAGCACGTCCACGTCATCAATCTTCTCGTGTGTCCGAATACTTGCATGATAATGCTAGCAGTTTACACTACTTTACATCTAAATTTGAACTGATATAACAAAATTGCTCGATCATTCCGTCTCTTTTGACTGTCTCAAATAAACCATGAAGAGAAAACATTCAGTTTATACAGAGCAGAATTCACACTTTAAAATAGTATATTTCATAAAAATAATACTCCATTCCCGTAAAGGCACAAGAGTTTGAAAAAACAAAAACTGGAATCATTTTAAACCAGCATATATATATATATATATATATATATATATATA
The DNA here is from genome assembly GCA_963457665.1 of Thysanoteuthis rhombus. Lineage (NCBI taxonomy): Eukaryota > Metazoa > Mollusca > Cephalopoda > Oegopsida > Thysanoteuthidae > Thysanoteuthis > Thysanoteuthis major. Next base: position 42,762,973 of record OY735203.1, on the reverse strand, counting down.
TATATATATATATATATATATATATATATATATATATATATATATATATATACATATATAGATATATATATAGATATATATATAGATATATGTATATTGACTGAAATGATACAAATTCATTTTTATATGTTTAGTGTTTAAAACTGTAAATCTTTCTAGACTATATATATATATATATATATATATATATATATATATATATATATATATATATATAGTTGAAGATTTCTATGTGTTTTATTCAGACAAACGCTTTTTCATGGTTTACGTAAGCCAAATAAACTGGTTTGTTTTATCCTGATGTCTCTTCAATATGTGTAGGTTTATTGTCAAATAAGCACTCCTAAAGCCTGCCTGTTTGTTCGATTGGTGGCAGTCTTTGACTGAATGTAAGAACAAGGAATGCACGAGAATAATATAAAAGAAATTAAAAATATACACGAAAATGACGCTGCAGCAATTATACTTCCTGAAAGTACTAACAAGACCAGCAACTATTTACAGCAAGCCTTAGAAAAACCTTCCGGAAATCAGACTGGGAAAACATGGAAGTTAATGTAGTCAGAGAATATTTGAATTTAAGGTTCAGTACTTTTATTGTATTTGATATCAGAAATTATTGATGATCTATGCTTAATGATCTTGATAGAGAAATCCCCCGAAATGAGGTCGATATGAACAGAACAAAAACAAAAGTGGTTTTCTATTATGTAGTCCCGAAAAAGACAATTAGAATAAAGACAGCGAAGACTTAAGAGTTAAAAATAGATTTGCGCATGTCCCGTGATAAAGATTGAGAATACATGGAACTGAAATAAGAGAGTGCTTAAAGATTGGCTGGAAAGCATTAGGTATAAATTGAGACGTTATGAAAATGATATTGCCAATACGCTTAAGAAGTAACATATACAATCAATGAATTATACTAGCTATGACGATCTAGTGCAAAACTGGGAAACTTACAACACCACTTGAAAACCATCTCAGGACCACACCGAGGGCAAGGGAAAATGTAATGTCAGGAATAACTCTTTGCAATAGAAAATGACTGGTGTGGATCCGACAGAGGACCAGGATGGAAGATATCGTACAAGTGATCAAGCAACAAATATGGGAATCGGCAGCGTTACGAGAAGAAGAGACAATAGATGGAGCAAAAAACTAACTTGTTGGTGCCAATCAGATAGTAAACGCAAAGGAAAAGACCAAACTTGGAAAGATGAGATAAAAATGTCTGACGGTAAAACATGGCAAATGAGATGGGAAAAGACTTCCCCAAGTGGTGGACTCACAATAGCCAATGATATATATATATATATATATATATATATTATTGTGTCATCTACAGACAGCTGTTTCGATGTATTACATATCTTCAGTGTGGCTATAGACTTTACATTATTTCATCCAGTACCGCGAGGCAGGACTGAAACCTTCGCTTCAGACCCGGAGGCCAATATCCTACCTCTTGCTAACTGGACGGTCAGTAATGCTGAATTTAAGCAATATATTTACTTACAAGGAAATTCCCCATCCACCAGTACGCTCGATTCCTATGGAAGAGAATTGCATATAAGCTTAAAATGGATGAGTTACCTCACTTAAAGAATGCTAAACCCTGAATAGAGGAGCATTAATTATTGTACCATCCACAGACAGCTGTTTCAATGTATTACATCTCTTTACTGTGGCTATAGACTTTCCATTATCCCATCCAGTACCACGATATATATATATATATATATATATATATGTGTGTGTGTGTGTGTGTGTGTGTGTGTGTGTGTGTGTTTTGAGTGATGCTGCATCCATCTGGTCTCCAGTCTGTCTCTCCGTTGAGGGCAACGATGCATAGTTCTTGTTCTTCACTGAACCAAAGGATGAGATGTCTGTTGCCATTCCAATTACCTTCTCCTTGTTTCCAAATAATACCTTCCCTAATGTTGGAGCTCTGGCCTACCCTTGCGTTAGAAAAGCCCGAGGGTGACAGCAGCCTCCGTTGCTTGGAATTTCATTCGGAGCTGATGTAAGTCAGAGTAAAATTTACATTTCTCCGCCTGGTCGGAGCGTACATGATCAAAACGTCTCTGTTTTTTAAAGTTTGTTTTTAGTGTTCTGTCAGGCCATTGCATAGGAGATGCCCCATTGGCCAACTTTTCTGTCCCCCACCGAATGGAGCAAATAGTTCTGTCCCTGAATTAGGCCACTTGATTACACAGGACGCTGCAGAGTGATACAGTTGTCTTTCAATTCTGCATTAAGAAACCATTTGTTCTTCAGCCGCCTCAATACTGGAGGACAATTTAAGGTTTGTTATGGAGCAGAGACATGGAAACCGACCAGAAGACCGACCCTCAAACTGACTACCATGCAATGTGTACACAAGAGAATCATGCTCTACCTCCCATGGAGAGATTATAAGACAAAACAGTCTATTAAAGGAAAGACAGGAGTCGGAGCTATAAACCATTTAAAAACTAAAATGATTATGGGCTGGTTATGTTGCCAGAATGGAAGACAACCGCTAGACATCATGACTCACAACGTAAATCATGATAGATCAAATGTAAAACTGTAACTGACGTAATGTAAGATAATATGACAATAAATCAAGAAATAATTGGCTCCACGACGTCCATGATAGAGAGCTCTGGTGAATTTTTTGGGTAGTCTATTTCCAACGGTAGACGCTGAAAAGTCCCTGCTGTTCTGTTGCTCTGTCCTCAGGTCTGCATTATGGAGTTTTTAAAGGGCGTTGCAGTGCGTTCGAGACCGGTCCCATCCTTTCAACTAAGTGACTGCTTGTTACAGCACACCAAGGTTGGACAATGAAGAGACAATGGTATTTTTTTTCTTCAAGACAGAGAACGATACAGCTTTTGAAGGTGTGTCATCTCATCATGTATTGTATACGATCGAAAGGCCAACCGGAGCAGGGAAGGCAAATTGATCCCGTAGGCTTTAGTCGAAAGTAGGGGATTTGATTCTTGATTTTTACAAATGCTTCTTTGCTCAATAATCACTAATAATTCTGCTAAATATTCAAACTTGAGCCCAGGGCTGGGGAAACAGGAGATTGAACAATAGACTTAGGATGTTATGCAGATATGATTTAAAGAAGAAATTTCATATCAACCAGAGAACAAAAGACGTCAAACTTCTTTCAACCCCATTTTTCATCTTGCAAGATATAGTCAATGATATACTTTCATCGACGAGTGACAAAGGATACAGACGGCCAAGTGCCTAAACAGGAACAAAAGAATCTATGCGAGAAGTGTAACCCTGTTGAGTATTCAAACTATTCCATTTCGTATTCTATTCATTCAGCTCGATTTTATAAGTAAATGTGTCAATAGTGGAAAAATCGAGTTTCAATAGTTAAACCAATTGATCTTTTATTCAATTTTCGTTTCCATTTCGCGCCAAAGGTTTACTTATTACTTCAATATTGTGATACGTAAACAATGATTCTTGGGGGAAACACATGGAAACAGATAAAAAAAACTCAGTGACATAGGTCCATGACTGATATGTGAAGTGCACAGCTAACTTGTCTTTATCCCTTACAATACCAAGCATTACCTCATCAAGATGGAATACTATGGCAGCTAAGGGCCGGTGTAGCTCTGACATTATTCTTATTGTAATGAGTCGTAACCAACACACGAGCCTTGTGTGACCTTATAGCTCCTACAATCAAACAACCATAAAAGTTTAATTATATCATTAATGAAGAAGATGGAGCACAAATTCAAGATTTGTGCGTCATAACTAGGAGTTATCCCCTTGCAGACCTCCTCAAAAGATCCAGGTCGTCATCTTGCAAAGTACAGGTTTCTATTTTCCTTGATGGCATACAGGGAGGCACTGTCGTTACAGAACGACTGCTGGCCAAAATAACGAAAAAAGGATTGAGAAAAGAGAACAACAAATGTTATTTATCGCTATTTTGAAAAGCAGACCATCTGGAATGGATTATAAAAAATGTATGCTCAGGATTTGAAGGGAAAAACACAGTACATGCATCAAGTCAGTGTCTGGCTGACCGAGCAAAATAAGTTTTGAGAAGAAACTGGCTATCAGAGATAAAACTGCAGGAAATCTGCGACAGTATATAAAAAAAGAACGTGGTCTATCCTCAGAGGTATACCTTGACACAGCTAACATAATAACCGACGAAATAGAAATAAACAAACAACTCTGACCGAAAAACAAATCGAATGCAAGATTGGAAAGTTCATCCTAGAATGGGAGAAGATAAAGCCTTTATAAAACCTTAAAATAATCGATGCAACACCAATATTAACTAGGGGTTCTTGAACGTGAAAAATATGAAAAATATAAGAAGCTGAGCTCAGTATTAGAAATTTGATGAAAGGATTGAACATATGAACAGTATCAGTATCAAGATACATACAGCTATATATTCGATGGAAAAAGGTCAAGCATCACCTCATCAATGAATCAGTGAGCTAGGAAAGATGATAATGCGCAAAGTTCTTGATCCATGCATAGACTGGATCTGAAGAGGAGAGAAGGTGGTAAAGGACTCATCAACATAGGAAACTTTGTCGAAGAAGCCGAAACGCGAATAGAAAATTATGTGCCAGCATGTCCAAAGAGACTGAAACAGAACAACGAACAAGAAAAACAAATAAAAAGAAAGAAAAAAGAAAGGAGAAAATGAAAAAGAAAAAGGAAGGAGTAGCAAAAGCAATAAGGAAGGGGAAATTGAAGGAGAAAAAAAACTCCTCAGTGAATTCAAAAGATAGAAGATATCGCAAAAGATCATCGACATGTTTATGAAAAAGGAATCCGAACAATGAAACTGAATACTTTTTCATAGCAGCCCAAAACAAATGCATCAGGATTTAGCTCGGGAGCAGAATCAGGTGTTGAACATGAAAGGGTAGGGTAGCACAAATAATAGTAGATCCTCTGGGAAGTGTGCAAAAAGAAAATGAAAACAAGAATGGAGGAGCTCGAGATAAGAGGAACGATTGAGACTGAGTAGACCACACACACGACTACCAGTCACACCTCGAATGAAAAAGATGTGTATGGACACATGGTATGATACAAACATGAGGACATTTACTACTACGACTACTACTACTACTACAACTACTACTACTACTACTACTACTACTAATAATAATAATATTAGTAATGATGATAATGCGTTATATTGCATTGATGTACTGTCTGGAAGTAAGTGAAGCAATAGGTTTAATAGAATTAGTAACTCGAAGCTATGAAGTTAGTTCTACTCACCCAAGTGATATAAAAGAAGAGAAGGAAATATTTTTGCCAAGGGTTCATTGGCTGCCAACATGTTGGCCGGCAGAAATGCGAACGTTTGTATGTATGTCATTCCAAGCAACAATTATGCAAACGAAATTAAACAAGATCAAAATTTTATTTCGATTACAGATTTGTGATCTAATTAAGAACTGAGGTATCTGATTCGAGAAGTTTGACTTCAGAAAATGTAGGTAACCAAGATTTTCCTGTTCAGTGTAAAATTCAACAAGAGCGTTTACTTGAAAAATCTAATTGGAAATATCAACAAAATAAAAAGTGGTAATTCTGTGCCAGACTAAAATTTTATTTGAATAGGAATTCGATGATAATAATAAAAAAACAAGCAACAAAAACAAAAACAAAAAAAAAAACGTTGCAAGCTGACATCCTTCAATATAAAATAGGAGGTTGGAGAAAACACAATCATGTTATTTCTTTCGATTATCGGCCCTGAAAATATTTCTCATTTCTTGTTTGGCTTCAAAATGAAAATGTGTATCTCAATTTTCATTATTACACAACGAGAAACAAGCTGACGCATTGTCCAGATATGTTAAAAATGGAAGAAAAGAAGAAAAATCGTCATCAATACCAATATCGATATTCTCATTTGAATGTTGTTGATAGGAACGAAGTAGCAGAAAATAATGCTTGGCAAAAAGTATTGATAAGAAAAATAATGATTGGAACGGGGATACTGACTTTAATGCAGAGTTTCGAATCAAAGTTCACTTTCTTTTCACAAAGCGTTAACAGCAACCAAAGGAGGAAAAGACGAAATAAACATGCTTTATTCAATTTTTTTTTTGCGTTTGCTGCTTTTAAAACCGAACGTTCAATGGAAACGTATCTTCACGTTATTTTCGTTATTACATTAGCCATAACTATGGCGGTGAGATTGGCTTAACATTTAACAGCACGAAGACTGGAATCGACGAACTGAGTTCAAACACTATGATAAGTGTTCATTTTGCACTAAAGCTCTTGGAAAAAGCATGTATCCATCTCTTCTTTCAGACCAAGCTTTTGGGTGAATAGCATGGCGGACGTACAGGGTTCTTTCTCCATTATCGCTCTGAACAGACAGAATGGGACGAGAACGAGGGGTTGATGATACGTGCATTTCTCTTTAATCCAAGTCAAGCGCAATTCAGGATTCTAGACACATCAGCTGCTACACTGATCACATCTGAAGCCAGAGAGGACAAGCATGAAGAAGAGCTATAATTGAAAATGAATACACGGATTTAGATCAACAACTGCTCTCGGCTAAATGACTTCGGAATCAAATTGATTTGATCCTATCTCAAATGTATTTGACAGTTGAGAAAGTGATATTGCATTTTCGGAAAGCAGATAAAAATAGATGGCATGTCATTAAAATAAACTTTAATTAATCAATGATTAGCTGTTATTAGCAATTTTTCTCCTTTTTAATTTTAAAACTGGAATATTGTAAAATTCTTGGTAATACCCTTGTTTTAAATATAATGGTGAGATGCTTTCCAATAAGTCTCTATATTTGTCTTACTAATTCAAACCAATTGTTATACATCGTTTTATTTTGCACTTTTTGTCCTTCTCTTACTTAAATTATTCGATCTATTATGTTTTTGAGCTGGACACATAGCAAGAAAAAAATCACAGGTGGTGTAAAAATATACCCATATACATAGCAAATGCATAAGATAGCGAGAGGGATGAGATAATGTCGTCTCGGGTAAAATGACATTGTCACGTAACGAGCTATCGGGGCAAATGATGCAATACCTAAAAGGTAGGACCTGCGAATTACGTTTCCGCAGTAAAGGTGAAAAGTAGCCATGATGAAAAAAGAAGAAAATGCCGTGGTAACAATTCATTGTCTTGTTAATTTCTCTTTTTCTCAAATTCAGGGTTCCGCAGTATGTAGATGTTGTTAGAAAACATAACATCGCACAAAGCGGGGAAAAAACTGACGGAGGAAAGGGAAAGTCGGCTGGAGTGCGAGAGACATTTGGAAGAACCTTTTCCTCCCCGGGTGAAATTGACGACTACTGCCCCGACTGTCGGTGTCCTCTCTTGACCATGTATGTGAGTGGGCTTTTATGGGAAAGGCCCCTTGATTAGGATGTAGATAATACACATCACGTGTCTAAGTTAATGAAAATAACCAATTTTTTGGCAATGAACATTATTTGGATACAAGAGTTCTGTCCGAAAGTATTTGCAGGTTAGCCAAAACCCTCATCATTTCTGAAGTACTTGTCTTCGTTGATATATATTGAAAATAAGGCATATTGTTCTCCAGTGGCATATCGCTTGAATTTTGCAGTCTGCAAAAAAATGTTCATCATTCCATGAGGACATGTCATCATTGACGGCCCTGAATCCCTGCAGTGAATACCCGCATTTTCTAACAGGAGGAGTTGAGAAAAGCTCTTATCCGGCAGTGTATTGATGATGATGTCGATGTTGGTTAGCAAAGGGAAGTAATCTATTCTCTTCTGATGGAATTTTTGAGTTCTTTATGATAACAAAATTGAGTAATCAGAATTGACTTCCTCCTTATTTTTGAATATGCTGGCACTGAAAGAAAATGTTCTAAAATCTGATTATCCTAAGGTAATGGCACTCTTTCTGTTCATCTAAACTCCACATTTCTGAATAATGTACAACTGACATGGTTGTTGACAATAAAGGTCTGCCATGATGTTTTCTTCATATCTAGTGATTTATTATGTGATATATGTCGTGTTCCACCACATTCAGTATCCGTTTTATTAATTTTTGGTTAACAATCCGATGAACAAAACAGAGGCTCTCAATTGTAGTTATGAGAGTATTGCAAATGGTTCCACTGGTGAGTTCTTGCGGAGAAACGCTCAATTCCTCTCCAATCTGCTTGAGATGTCCGTGTATAATTGAAAAATATGCATTATGCATTTCCGTCTAATCTCTGTTGTTTTGAAGAAGATCTGGTTCTGCCAATACCTTTAAAAGGTCATCATCCAAAGTAGTTAATCTTCTAGAGCGGGAAGATCGAAGTCAATCTTGATACACTTGATAAACCATCGCTGGCATTTACATAATGTCACTGTTCTTGGGTAAACAGCACACTTATTCTTCAGAGTCCGTGTTGCATTACTACCATCATGAAATTAGTACTGCGTGCAATGCTGAATATGCTACTCATTAACTTCTTTGACACTCATGCGATTGAACGTTACCGACAATAATAAAAGATGAATAACTTGTTAGCATAGATATTAAACTAAATGTAGGACTCGTTGTTTAACCCTTATTTCGCAGTGGGTTGTTGGCTCCAAATTTCAGTCTTTTGTTTATTTGTCCGAGCCTTTTTCACGCTAAAACTACTGAGCCTATCGCCCTCATATTCGGTCTGTGAACTCACAAGAGGGCTTACTTCAAAATAGACTACTTGAGATTGATCTCAGAGGTCATTTGAGGATACCAGGGGTCAATTTGGAGGCTCTAAACATTACAAATAAACATTTTTAATACCAAAACTCATTCCAACAATTATTCAGATGATTGGTACTAAGATCTCTGGCAAAGAAAAAAAAATCATAAAAGCTATGCACATTTTTCTGTCGTACATCGACGAAAATTGAGCATCGATAAAAAAGAAGAATTTTTCTGGTAATAGTATTATTCATGTTTCACAGAGGAAACCTCTCACCTCTCCATTTCCCTTTTTAAACGGAACAAGCAGCCTAAATAGAAATCAGGTCCTTTTGATTTATGAAGTAAAGTTCAAGATATCCACAGATAGTCCCCGACTTTCAATCGTCCAACATTTTTCCTTTTAAATTGCAAATAAAAAATACATGAACTACTGTAGCCTACTTCCCGCTACAACACAATCTTCTACACATTCCTGTAACAATTTTTTCCTTACGATCTCATTTTCGATCCCCGACTGTATCGTATGTCAAAGACCATCTGTATTTTATAATTCATTCATGAGACTAACTGCCTGTGTATTTAGCGTGACACTTGGAATTAATTGGTGTTTGAAAAAGGTGAAAATAGCAGCGAATGGTCTCCATGGTTTATTTGAAGAGACCCACAATCCGTCCAAAGTAGGTATCAAATAGAACTTTCAACAAATCTGGAAATAATCTGAAATTTCAACTGCATAATATCTGATCTATGTAATTAATATTCACTACTGAATTAAGTGAACTTACGAAGAAGGAGATTATGTTCAAAAGTTAAGATTTATTGTGCAAAACGAATGATTATGCTGCAGAGCTTTTGATGTACTTAAGTATTTTCTCTATTAGATATATTAACAATTACTGATTGCAGAAAGAAAGGAAATTCTTACTTGGTTACAAATGGGAGAGAATTTGATACTAAATTAACAGAATGCTCGCCACAGCAGACCAACAGTCAGAGGATATACATACATACATACACACACACACACATATATATATATATATATATATATATATATATATATATATATATATATATATATATATATATATATATATATATATATCGTCATAAACCTCACACTTTAGCTGAAATAGAATTTTAGTTTAAAGATTCCGTAATTTTAATGCAGACAGTCCTCTAAATCATCGCACGATGTTTTCTGGTGCAAATCAGTTACGTTCCGATATCTGTTAATGAACTATATTGAGATATTTAGCATTATACATATCATTATTGTTGTTCAAACTTCGATTCTAATGTGTGTTAAATATAATACTGGGGATCCTTAGCTGTTTAGCTACAGTACATGCACTCCCTATGGTCTCCCCTCTGCACCTGTATCTCCATTTGATATTTAATCAATTATAATTATACTTACTTTTGTTTGACTTTTACTCATCTATAGTAATTTAGATTATCATATTTACTTCATTTTACTGTCATCTAAATAATGAACAAGATGTCATTGATTATATTGCATTTGTACATTAATATATATGATCAATCTAACGGTATTTTCTTCAACTATTTATCTTTATTAGATTTGTGTTGCTTATTTCGCTAATTCTGTGTCATGGATTTCATTATATAAGTCTATTCAATTTATGTGAACCCTCCATTGTCCATGATATGCGTTCAGAAATCTTTAAATAGACTTTTTTATAAATCGGACTCGATTTTCCCATGTTTCTACGGGGAAATCATTCTTGAAAACTGAATCAAGTAAAGAACATAAGATAGCACAATATATCAAGGAAAAACAATAGTCCAAGACATCATAGAATCCATTAAAAACCCCAAATTGCTATGGGCTGGTCAGGTTGTAAGAATGGCAGATAACTGCCAGACATCACGACCGACAACGTGGATCCCCAGAAATCGTTTGCGAAACCAAGGCCGGCAGAATATAAAAAGGTGAGACGAACTAAACAAGTACGGAAAGTATTAGTCCTCCAACGCCCATGAAAAAAAAGTTTGGCCAATTTTGGACAAGGTATATGTCCAATGACGGACAATGAAAGGGTAATGATGATGATCACCGCTTATTCATTGAACTATGCGCAAAATATGTAAAATATAACTTGTATGTAACTGTTAAGTAGTTAAATTGAATACATTGAAAAAAAATGCTTCTCCCCTTTTTTCCATTTTCGTCTCTTTTTTCCTTTGTAACATTGTTTTATCTCTCCACCATATGTAAAGTATGTTTTCATAGAAGAAAGATATATTGACGAAAATAAGGTAAATTAGATAATAAAAATATGATAAGAGAAGATATATACGAAGAAAGAACCCATGTAAATGATTAAATCAATTAGAATTAAAAACAAACAATCTTTTATCACCCCTCAAATCCTTTCTACATCATTGTTATTCCAGTTTGCTGAGATTTTCTTCTTTCCTTTTTTTTCCCTCAATCTTCCTCGTCCTATATCTGGGTGTGGCTCAATTTCGACCCTCCAAATGAACTTTCCCCTATTGTACATGAATTGAACTTGATTCTCAGTTCGGTTCTCTATTCTCACTTTTTCAACCTCCCTCATTTTATATTTAGGATTGAAACCAAAGAATTTAATGACATTTTCGAAGTCAGTATGAAAGATGATCCCTGTTCAAGTCACCTCACTGTCCCCTTTTTACAGTACCCCTTTTCAACCCCCCTTCATGATGATAGAATAAACAGACCGAAACAATTAGGTCACACTCAGATTCTTACTATTCACTAGTCAGATCTAGTATAGTAAAGAATAGATGTGTAAATAAATATACGACTAAATGAGAAATTCACCCCCCCCCCGTTCGATTCCACAGTCTTTTACCATTTACATTAATGTAATATTTTATTCAACTATTTTGCCCTGGTTTGATGGTTGTTTTTTATTATTTGAGGGTAAACATTTACATTAGTTTTCGTCATTTTCATATTTGGCAATAGATAATGAAATTATTATTGTAATTCATAAATTCGCTTAGAAGTCTATTTCTGTCGGAAAATTTAACTATTTTACAATAAATTGATAGTTAAGTTATTCTTATTTTTCTACTAATCTTTGTAATGACCCTGTTGAAAATAAGATATTATGTCATTTAAGATAAAGGATTTATAGCAATATTTAAGAAGTAATTAAGAAAATAGATTTGATACACTGAAATCCACCTATGTTATCATTTTTCCCTGTATTTGTCTCTTTAGGTTAGTATATCATTTTAATCAGTTATTTAGATCCAATAAGAAAAGATTCAAGAAATAATGATGAATTCAAACGTTATTCAAGTCCACAACCCGACGTAACAGTCCACCAAGGTGGATACTTCAATTGCAAATTGATCTCTATTGTCGGAGATGCTAGAAAATGCTTCAACATCATTATGGGAGACTTCAACGTTTAGGGAGGAAAAAGTAATATAAGATGCGTCAGCAAGTTCAGATACAAAATATAAAAAGAGGTAAGGATCCTGTTGACTTTGCAACAGCAAACGGATTCAAAATCATGAAAACCCTCTTGAAGAAGAAACCTAACAGTGAATGGGCTTCGAGGCGCCAATATCATGAAACCAAGAACGAAATCAACTGCATCTCAGCAGACAAAAGCGACAACTTCAAAGATATCCAGAAACAATGCAGGAAAAATTTCACAGCAAACGGCTACCGTTCAGAGTACAAAAAGAGCCTACTCGATCCTTTAAGCTTCAAGTTATATGAACTTCTTACCGAACTAGAACAGAACACCAATCATCTAAACAGTTAAATCTCTACCTCTAATTGAAGGATGGACCTCACGACTCACAACATGGATCCCCCGAGACCACATGCGCAACTGAGGCCGGCAAAATGTTAGATGGAGAGACGAACTAGACAAGTTCAGAAACTACTGGCTCCGTGACGCCCATGATCGGGAAGTGTGGCAAATCTTGGGGAAGGTCTATGTCCAACGACGGACGCTAGAAGACTGATGATAATGATGATGATAATGATGATGATGATGATGATGATGATATGCCTAAGCCAAAGAGTAGAAAACCACCTGTAAACTCTCAGAAGAACCTAAGAATCAAGTGTAAAACACAGAAATCCAAAGCCACCCCCAACAACAAGATCGAAGCAATCGAACGAAACAAAACTGCTCAAAAGAAACAAAGAGAAAATCAAATATGATACACAACAGTCATCAATGGCATACTAGAAAATGGAGACTCAGCAACAGATAGGGACCGAATTGTGCCTAAGGACTCTTTAAAAACCTCTATTCCTCAAGACAAGCCAAGATACGATAGGCGACCATGACCTGTAAAGGTCTATTCAGGGTCACGTCAATATTGACATTTCAAATCTATTGGAGATGGCTGCCCCCTAAAACTGAAAAATTGTTTACAATGGTAACTTGACCGTGCGATAGGTGGTGCTGGCCTTAGGTGACTTATGAAGATCTATTCAAAGTCAGGTAAATTTTGATAAAGTCAGGGCAATTCAAAGGCAGGTAAATTTTAGTGGGGTCAGGTCAATGTCAGCATTTTCAAATTTAATTGTCTAAATCTGTCTAGCTCCCAGGACTCCAGTTATTGATTTGCAGATTTCTTTTATATTTCTTCCATGGGTAAACCAATTATTAAGAGAGACTCATTTTTCTAATTTAAAATCGGGACTCGCCTTCAGCTGAATGAATATTCATAAGCGAAAGTCAGTAACTGTAGGCAGTTCTGCATCTTATTGCATTTTAGCCTTCGAATCTATGCATTCATCCAAGTGCTAACTCCTTGCTTTATATCATGAAAACCCTAAAGCAGTGATTTCCAATCGTTTAGATGGGGTTACCCCTAGAGTTGTTGTAAAGTTCATCACCCATAAACAAAATAAAAACAAACATTAGCACATTCTGGTAATTACACTTTCAATAAAAGGAATACTTGAGTACAAAAAAGGTATAAACGGAGTGGAAACATAAATAAGTTATAGAAAAACCTCAAATCATGTTTTTAGGGGGTAATTACATTCGACTTTTGGAATTTCTGCCCCGGAAGAACAACTACGACGATTTTTCTTCATTGTTCAACTTGTCTTTCGTGTTTTGTTATCTTAATATCATTGTTTGCATTTTTTTTTAAATCTTAGTATCATTGTTTTTCAATTTCACAATTCAGAAAAATCAACAAATGTGTCTTCTGTGGAGTAGAAGATGCAACAGTTAGCTTCATAATTGTGTTTATGCTGCAAATCACTTTAAAAGGAATTCAACAACGATTACAAAGGTGTATGAATGTGTCAATCATGCGCTGGGAATTTGGCAAATGACCTTGAAATTCTGAATGATTACTCAATCCAAGCTAGAAAAACTTGACTATATAATATTAAAGAGAATTATAATAAGAGAGTTAAGAGATCGTATAGTGCCAGCAGAACAGGTGGGAAGTCACAGGATACTCAAAAAATGCCAGGACCTAGCTCGGGGACTGAGAAAACTGTGAAAATGTTGGTTATGGTCGTGCCTATGATAGTTGGCACACTTGGGACTGAGTAAAAAAAACCCACTGGAATCAAGACTGAGGAAAATTTGAGGAATAATTAAAACTAACACAACTTAGGCATTGCAAGGGTGTGCAGGATTCTGTGGAAGATGCTTCAGATTTTGGAGACTCAATCCCAAGTGGACTGGGAACAGAGACTGTACCGCATCCTGGCACATGAGAAATTGTCCCAAAGATTTTAGCAGCATATTTAGAGAAATTAGGTGGTTTGAAGAAGGGTCATACCCCAACAATATATTTATTGCAATTTAAATAAAGATTTTACTGTGCAAATAAACGCAGAATTTCATTTGGGAATTTTGCTGTTTCTTTTAATGAATCCATGCAAGCACCGGGTTTAAAAAAAAAATGATAATCTGTGCGTGGAACTCATTTTTCTGATATATATCTACATTTGTAGACCTGGTGTGAGCAAATATTTGAGACCACTGGTAGCTTTGTTTATTACATGCCAACAATTAAACTAGGAAATTAATTTTGATCACTGAATTATGCTAAATATTCTCTTGAACTTATTGATTCTCGAGTGTGAAATTGTCAGATGTAAAAGTCTTTGACAGTGAAAATAATGCTATAATATTCGAGGCTGAGGATGAACCCTTTGACAAAATGTTCTTTTCTTTCCAAAACAGACACTAGTGATAAAAGAATTCACTAATTATTCTATATCGCCAAAAATAGCCTCTTGCTTGAATGCAGTGAAACCGTTATGGACGCTTCAGGATTTAGCAGGCTAATACCACTATACAAGGGTCGGGGATCTTATTACGAAATATCTGAAATCCATTTGTGTCAAATGATATTACCCCAGACTTCTTAGTGAATAGAAACAAGCTAGACGGTCCTAATATAATGAATGAACTTCTCTCAAGGTCAAGAAATAAAAAAAGGAGTTTTTTTTGCATTTTAGCCTAAAAATGTCAGACATTAGCGATTGTGAGTTATCTTTAGATAATCAATTACAATTACAGTATATTGCAAAGCTGTGTAGTGGACTCACACGTGATTCTGAACACACGGATCGATTTCCAATATTTTCATAAATTTTCATGAATGCACGATGAACATTTGAAAGTAATTTGTTTCACAACTTATCTCTAAAATGAGAGACAATGAATTAAAATATTTGCATTTACGAAAATCAAAATTGATATTATTTTCAAAGATACCAGACACTGCACAGAATCATGGAATCAGAGTATTAAATGAACCAACCACTACGGTCATGTTGAATGCACACATAATAAGGAATCATGATAATGATGATGATGATGATCATGATCATGATGATGATGATGATGATCATCATCATCAACAACATCATCAGACTTTTATCATCCGTCGTTGGACATCGACCTTCCGCAGGATCCACCACATTTCTCTATCATGGGCGTTGCAGAGCCAGTACTTTCTGAATTTGATAGTTCATGTCTCCATCTTGTATTCTGTCGACCTCGGTTTTGTACGTGATCTGTGGGGATCCATGTGGTGAGTTATTATGTCCATCGGTTGTCTGCCATTCTTGCAACTTGGCCTGCTCATTTCCAATCAGGTTTTTTAATAGAGTTTATGATGTCTCTGACTCCCGTTTCCTCCCTAATATACTGAGCTGTCTTGTGATCTCTCCATGTCAATTTGAGCATCTCTTTATTTACTCTCCAACCAGAGCAAAATACAACACAAGGTCAGGGCTTTACGTGGGGAAAAAGTAACAATCCATCAAAAATAGCTCCAACCGATACGATTTTGGTAGCCAAGCAACCGTAGTCCTGGAGCAACCACAGTCATGAAAGCGTCAGGACAATCCTGAAAAAGTGAAGTTCTGCATCATTCTCTAACATGTGCATTGCATGTTCCTCAGTTTGCAGGTCAGTCTCTTGGTTATGTTTCATGTTTCAGCTCCATAAGTGACTATCGAGAGAATGCATTGGTTGTATACCCTTCTTTTTAGGATTATTAGGATCGTCTGGTTTCTGAATGTTGAGTTTGTTCTGCCGAAGTTTTGCCATCGGAGAGTGATTCATCGCTTGATTTTCTCTTCTTTTGAGGATATCACGGAGATTCGTCGTCATACGTAGTTGTAACGGTCTACTTTCCCAAGTTTTTCATATTCAATTTTGACAGTAATGTTTTAATTTTCGATGTTATTGTTGCACATGACTTTAGTTTTACTGAAGTTCATGTGTAGGCCAACTTTTTTGCTTTCTTCATTTAGTTCATCTAGCATTAGTTGGAGGTCGTGTAGGTTCTCTGCGAAAAGGACGATGTCATCTGCAAATCTGAGGTTGCTTAGATATTCATCGTCTATTTTAATTTCCTTATTCTCCCAGTGCAAGTTTCGGAATATCATCTCGAGGTAGTCTATGAAGAGTTTGGCTGAGCTGGTGTCACCTTGTCTTACTCCTTTTTGGAGTTGGAGGGGTTCAGAATCTTCATGTAAAGGAGTTGATGTGACTGTGTATATGTTGCAGAACTTTGACGTATACAGGGTTTACACCTTGTAGAGTGATGGCCTTCATGATCACATATAAATGTGCTTGAAAACTCACGCACACTTTATTCGTATGTATTCTTTGTCCTCTTCCTCCTCATTAGCCTGTTAGCGTCAGTTGTTAGACATACACCTTCCTCAAAATTTGCCAGACCTCTCGATTATGCGCATGGCGGAGCCAGTACTATCTAAATTTATATAGCTCGTCACTTTCCGTCAGCCACAGTCTCGCATATGTTTTGTTCTCCAGGATAGATATAATGGTTTACTTTCACTAGCTCAGCATTTCCGATTTAGACCGTTGTGTTTCCATCTCCAACATGTGTGTTGTACATTACATTAATTTTGCTGAAATTCATGTGAGACCAACCTTCTTGCTGGCTTCATTTACCACTAAATTCCATTTGCACTGCGTTAAGGATAATTCACTAATCTTCCCTGATCTTTGCACTGGGCGATTTGATGTGAAATGAGTTCGATCCACACACGTTGTTCTGCTCTTTTGGTCCTGTGCCAGACTGAGCGAAGTGAATATCTGTTTGATTGCCTGTCACAGGGTAATCTTTGGTGTACTGTGCTGAATTCTATCATCATGGGGTCCTTTGCTTTTGCCTTTGCAAGATATCAATGGAATCAAGAAGAACAATGCCTAATACAGAATTTCTAAATTATCACTTGATATATTTATTCACGCATAGATATTGATCTTATGTCTATTTGAACATAGTATGTATTGATAGAGTGTTTCAATGTAATTCACCGGGGAGAATAACAATGTCCGATCAAACGTGTCTAGGTTGAGCACATTTGAAAGTAATTAGACCACTAATCATTCCGGGCCATATAATTAGAGAGAATGGTGTTGCAAGGATGTAACAATTGGGATACACTGCTTGATCAACAACTCCATCACAACAAACAATAAGAAGATTTTTCACTATATTTTTGTCTAAAAGCGATATAGTATGTAGGCAATTAATTTCTCTCTTGATTCTTTTGTTTCATATTAGAAACCGTCGTTAAAACTGTCACTAAAACTGCCAACATGGGTTTCTTCAGTTTTGATCCCATTGGCTGGCCTTTTACGCATGTAGCACGCGTACAAACCACACCAACGGAGCTAAAAGGCTGAAATTCCAAATATTCACACCTCATTATGTTTACAAAATCTTTTTCTTTTTTTTTGTCTCCAACCCTATGAAATTTCATGGGGGCTAATTTGCAATGTAAGTTTATGCTAAATTGATCACTTGCTTTGTATCTAGCAATTTCACACTTGCTTTTAGGAAATTCAGACTTTTGGTGATCACTGTCGACCTAAATACGAGAGAAGTAACCTATTCATCAATCATCTCTTCTTTTCCAATCGTCATAATTGATCACCCAACCCAGCATACTGCCAAAAGACGCTGGCCAAGTGAGGGTTTCTATTGAGTAATTAATCAGACTGATTTTTCTTACAGCTTTTTTTTGATAGATGTTCTTGTAAAGATTAGGAGATCAATTCTTGACATCAAAAGTGAATTTAATTGCTTTTCCCTCGTTCAAAGGACGCATCGATTTATAGAAAAAAAGATGTATAACCTCTTGTGAAATAAAAAAAAGAAATACGGTTAATCTTTGTTTCGTCCAAGGATTTTCCTTTTAATTCTCATGGTATCAATGATTTTTTTATATTAGCTGCCTAGATGATTTGTTGGCATTTCGAGAGAAAAACAAAGTAAAATCTACTTTCAGATTGTGAGGACAACATGGTCGCTTCGGAAGTCGAATGGATTTCTCTATGTTTAAAAATGTCTGTTTCTCTCCGTGTAAGTCCTATTCGTTGAATACAGTTGCTCCTACTCATCAACAAAGTTTGTTTTTACCAAGGAGTTTGTTTGTTTGTTTGTTTTAATCTTCTTTCCTGTATTCTGATCCGATTGGTCTCTCGGCTTGCACTCTGTCTCATGTTTAACAAAGGCTGTTATGCGGGGTTGGATTGTAAGCCCAGCCTCTAACTCTTTTGCTATCATTACCTATACTTGAGGAAAGAGTGGATTCCGCTCCTCGTTTTGTATCAAGAGTTGCTTATCCCCAAGAGTGGTTTCTAAAGTTAGAGAGCCCAGTGTACCCCATTATTTTCCCTATAGCTACAGGAGAACTCACGTCTCTTTCAAAGACATTGGTGCGAAGTGATCGCAAAACATTTTTGGATAGAATTGAACTCGGCTCATAATTTCAAATTTGCAGATAGCTATCACGCCACTCCAAAATCCACATTTCTGTAAAACTGCTGATTTAAAAATTCCTTCTTTATTACATTGATTAACTTGGAGCAACCATTGTATTTACAAAAAGAGATATAAAATAAATAGGAACGTTCCCTTTTCCACAGTTTGAATTGTAATGGCTACATTAAAAGTGAATTTTTGAATTTAGTTGATATACAATTATTTGACAAAGAATATATGCTCCCAAAATAAACATTTTCGAGTAGACATCACAGATTTTGAGCTGCACTGATTGAATGACTCCATTTGAGACAGGAAATACAGGAAAGCGAAATGTTTTTTTATATCCTTTTTCTGTTCTTTGTACTAAACTATGACTAAGAGGAACTTTGGTCTTGGAAGAGATTCGGTAAGAACTCCAGTAATCTCCTTGGAATGACGAAATGTTTACTGTTATATACTGGTTCTTGCAAACTGTTTTAATCGTGTTTTATTTCGAAGTTTTTACCGCCCTGACTTTCAACTTTCTTGAAGTGTCTATAACTGTCTTGGCATATCGGAAAGGGATATACCTGAGAAATTCGGCACTTTTTTCTAAGGTGTCTAACAAAGCCTTTTCTTTTTTTTTCGACTACATGTCACATCCGGTGTCCTCCCAAAAGAATTCCAAATAGTGTTTTTTTTTTTTTAAAGATTTGATCCACTGTTTGTGCATTTTTCTAACCCCTTTTTTTGTCACGTCGAGTAGGCTTCCTCATAATACCACTCTGCTTCCCCATGGAGCCGGTGCCAGATCCAGTGATTGAAGTCACGACCTCTTCTAGAAAGCAGGTGAGCTTTTACAGCGCTTTAATTAAAAGGTAAAAACATTGTGATAAAGAACCGATACACAAAAACTAATAATAAAAAAAGAACAAGATTGCATAATTCTACTGCAATTATTCTTGCTGAAGTTCTATTGATTCAAATTGTTCTATGATTTGGTTTGTCTTTAATCGATGATTAACAAGTTTCATTTTTCTAAATCAATTCTCCTAATAAAAATGATTTCTTGATATTTTTCCACGAATAACATGATAATATATCATCGAAAGAAATTCACAAAGAATTTGACAAACATGTTAAGATTTTATCAGACGGGTGTTTTGAAAGTTATATCGAACATTTTACACAGCTACATTCCCCGAGTAATTGAGACACTATTCCAAGTTGGTTTGTAGAACCAAACCATTGATTTTTATTTTAAAACTTATTGTGCCTTGTAGTTTATCTTGGAAGAGTACAGATTGTGCCATGAGAACTTCCTACACCAGATAGAGTAGCTTCCTTGTGGTCAAAGTTGCTGAAGGTGCCAATCGCGTATGAATCAAATTTGAAATGACTTAAAATTGGAACCTCACGAAGAGACTACTTAATAGCATACTGTGCGAGGTTATGCTGACGGATAACTCCTGGAAGTTGATTCTTAAATCTATATACCTCAAGGTTTTCTTCAATATTTTGCTTCATTTCCCATGCATTGATTCCCTTATGGTCATATGTAACAGCGTTTCCTGAGCTCCATGAATCCATTATTTGTAATAAAGTCTTAGCCTTAAAATTTCAACTTTTACAAATGCTTCCATATTCCTAATTCTTCATTATTTTCATTTTTGAGGATATTAAATCCTTCATCGGAGATTCGTTCTGACAGTTTTAAAAAACACCCCCCTTTTTTTATTGAAGATGTTTTACATGTTTGTCAGCCCCGAAAGTATTTTCCAATAAAACGCACAGTTGCAACAGATTCTTATGAAATAGTTGGAACGGAAAATTTTTTCTGCAATAATAAATAGGTTGGTTGAAAAGGCTAGATAATCTGGGAGGTAATAACAATTCCATGCAATGACCTTCATGGCAAAGGAAATTGCTTGGTGGTGCTCGTCTGAGTCGCACAGATACTGTTTTCATGGTACGTCTCTTTCATGATAATCACAGCACAGGTACTGGTGATTTCTCACAGAGTTCATTCTTTATCAACGACCTGCATCGTTTACGGATTGCCGTAGACTGAAAGTCTGAGTAGTCGCAAATGAGAAGCAACTAAAAGATGAAAAACTAGTCAAAATCTGATGATGGTTAAAGGATTTTGAATGTTGATTTTAAAAGCAATGGTGCTTGTCTTCCCATTCAGAAGTCTGATGCAACACAATCTTTCTACTTACTATAAGCTAAGCTTGGTAAATATTGATTCACCATTTTGTAATATTTTTTAAATAAATAATATAGTTTTAGTTCAAGTAAACTTTCCATCCAGTGTTAATTTAGATAAAACAGTTCGAGATTTTTAAAACTCCATTAATATTCAATATGTTTTAATGTTCTGCATTACATCTACGACAATGAGATTGTGTGCTGTTCCAGAACACCTTCCAACAAAAAATTAAGATTCTACTAATTACAAAGATTCCTCAAAGTATAAAAATTATTTGTCTTCTTTCTTAATTTCCTTTTTTGTTTTGTTCTGTTTGAGTTTTACCTCACGTATTCAAGAATACCTCTTTCAGTAGTTAATTGTTTGCCTCTTTATTTCATTCTTCTCGGCTTTTCATCTTTTTGAGTTGTTTTTAAAAACAAAAACAAAAACATTTTTTGCCCTTTTCCCCTTCTTTTCTTTGCTCTTTCTCCTCTAAGTTCTCTCAAAGAGTTTGTTCTATCTTCCTCTTATTCCTTTTGATTTCCCTTTCGAAAACATGTTTCTATCTCTGTCACTTTTTTTCTCAAATGATTTTTGCACACACTCTGCAGTAAAGCTCTTTTTTAACAACATTGGATCCCACAAACATTGTAATTATAAATCTGGCACCCCCGAAGCAAGAAATGCTCTTCCTAACTATACATTGTTCCGAGCAGCCAGGTATACTCTTGAATGCTTATGTACATTTGATTCAGATAAATATTTCGGTTGGATGGTTCAATTCTGGGATGTGGTTTCCAACCTTAATAAACAATTTTGCTTCAAAACCTCATTTGATAAAAAGTCGCCACGGCATAGATCCTGGCAGTTTCAAAAATGATGTTGTTAATCGTTATAAATTGAAATATTCCAACCGAATTCACCCCAAACCCGGTTCAGAGGAAAATTCCAAATACACCAGTCCTATTATTAAGATTTGACATTATTCTTTACTTTCTCTTCTGTTACTAAGGTTCAATATAATTTTTCCCTCTTTCCTACGTTATTAAGATTCGACATTTTTCTCTTTTCTGCTGTTAAAGCTCGACTTTTATTTTCTCTTCTGCTATTAAGGCTTGACTTTATTTTTCCTTTTCCCTTCTGATACAAAGGTTCAATTCTCTCTTGTGTTGCAAAGATTCAACGATATTTTTCTTTCCTTTTACTAAGGTTCGATGTTATTTTTCTCTTCTGTTACTAAGGGTAGACGTTATCATTCCTCTCTCTTCTGTTATTGAGAGGCAGAAAATTAAAAAGATTGGTCGATGAAGCCAAAGAAATAAGTGGAAATGAAACAAATAACGTAATTTGGAAACCTGAAGCAAATCAAAAAAGTCTCTTGCATGGTGAAATATCTTCAAGGAAACAGATCAAATATGATATGCAAATGGCACACTAATGCAGATATACTTATTCAGGACAGAATCAAGAACTTAGAGGAAGTCAAACGTCCCCAGACGTTGCAATTAGAGAACTTTAACCGAACAATTATTAGAGAGAACCCAGAACAAATGAGTACAACATGGAAGGTTACCGTTTCAATTAAATGAATCTTCAAGATAAAAGATCACCTAAGGATGGTAGGGTTGCAATTAATATTTTCCAATCCCTTAAATGCCTTCAAATAGAATTCCGTAAAACAGTAGCCAGATATGACACACGAACCGAAGCGATATCTGCTTAGTTGAGAAAAAAACAAAACTAAACAAAAAAACAATAAGATGTCCCTGACTAATATTTACCGTAGTCCTAGCAGCAGTGGACTGAAATTCTTGATAATAGAGACGTTATCAAAGCACTGTATTGTGACTTCTGGACTTATAATTTTACTACGGAATAAAGGATCCTGATCCATCTTGGATGCAGACTTCTTATCAAATTTGAAACGTGTCTGTCAATAGTTCAAAGCAAGCTATATTCGATGTTCTAATAAGGCGTTCCTCGGGGATCAGTTCTGGGACTCGTTCTTTTTGTGATTTATATTGTATGGTGGTTAAATAAGGGAAACGTATTTAAATCTCTATGCAAATGATTTGAAAATTTACAACAAGATTAAATTTGAGGAAGACATCGAATCAACACAGCTAAATCTGGACAAATTATGAGACCGCTCACAATACCACTCTCGAAATTTCACCCGGATCTATGTGCAGTTATGCAGATATGGTTGAATCGAAATTAGTTTTCTACTAATGTATATCACAACATGGAGGTGAGGAGGTTGGAAGTTGTCGAACAAGACTTGGACTCAAGGATAGCTTTTTAACTCAGCAAGTAAAACTTTAATGAACACATCGCATGGATAGTTAAAAAGATAGTCTGTGGTGGATGTGATTCGCAGAAATTCTGTATGTCTTGACATCAATATGTTCAAATGTTTATTCACGTTGTTGATAAGACTACATTTAGAGTATTGGGCATCAGTTTGGAGCCCTTACAAGAAGTAGAATGGTGATGATAATTGAAAACGTACAACGACGAGCATAAAGACTGATCCCTATCAAATTAGGAGAGGTTAAGTGTTTTGAGACTAACGACATTACGCTACCGTGGATACTAAGGCAATATGATGAAAAAGTGTGAGTTATCACGCGGTCTTTATGACGGAAGCATAACGCAAAACTTCCGTAATTTTCAATGTACTCACTTACGATATCACAGGTTTAGAGGTCACAATTCAATGTATATAAAGCAGAATTTTTTAAAGCTCTCCAAGTGCCGAGTCACTGATGGGTGAAACAATATTTCAGAGATAATAGTAGAAGAAACGAGCTTGAATCTATTCGAAAATTGCTTGGACAAACTTAAGGAGTGAAAAGGAATTATATACGATCTTGATGTAAATTTCTATGGAATAACATCTGCTCACCGAACAAGGTATGAAGAGACGGGGATTGGAAGTACTTCGGAATTCCTTGTGAATATGTATTTGTTCAATTAATATATATATATCTTTCATTTGAACTGATAAACTGTAGCATGTACACTTATCCCTTTCAACCATTCAATTCCTATTGAGTTTGTAATAATTGAAAGATATATGCTGTGTACAATTGATGGGTCAGTTGTATATTATTGAATTGATATTACACAACTATTTGGTCTGACAAAATCAATAATCTAGCATGGTTGTGGAACCGATTGTGACGGGTAATAGATACTATTCATCAACACATTAGTGGAGGACTATATATAGTATCGGGAAATAACGTTAATTGCTTTATATATTTGCAACTTAAAAGGGCATTAACCATTTAAAATTATTTCAATATTTATCTATATACTAGGCTTAACTTCATACAGCACTAGGCCAGAGTTGCGGAGTCTCAAATGAGGATCGAACTCATTACAGTAATTATTGTCTACGAAACTCATTTACTTGTACCATTGCGCGATTTCTGGTATCTAATAAGTTTAACCCAACAAAAAGATACTGAAATGAAGCGCTTAATGAAGATCAAAGTCAGTAAAGCCTATAAAGACACAGCATAATGTTATAGAATAGTTATTTAAGGAGCCTAGCTTATGATCAACATTTTAATTTTGAAAAGAAAGTGATTTGAGTTGCCAACGTAACGTCTAATTCTCATTCATTTTCCGAGTCAATACGAGAAGAGAAATAGCTACTGACAAAATCTATCAATTTGCCTGATCTGGTGGAAAGGAAGAAATTGAATTTTCGAACCAATTGATATAAAGCTCACAGATTTTCAATCACGAAAGACGTCGATATTGAGAGGATTATATTGGCGTAAAGAGTACTTATTGATGATTCCATAACCAGAATCTTCATTTCTGTTAATGATTACACATGGGAAAGGGTCAGTATAGGTTTTAAGTGAGCACGAGAGAAAATATTTCATATTTAAGAACCTTTCCTCAAGCCTAAATAATTACAAATAAAATTTTATGATAAAAATCGAAGATACAAAAAGAACATTTGTTTCAAATCAATATTGACATTGAATTAAAATTAAAGAATTTCGACTCCTCGAACGAAAACACTGATTAGTATTCAGAGGAGTATCATCATCATTATCATCATCATCGACCAGGTATTCTTGTTAGTGTAAATCATGGGAAGGATTGGTCAAACCTCGCCACGCTGGTCTAAGATGTATTAACAAGGTTGGATTGATCTTGGTCTGACGGCACCGTCTTGGCCATCTTGATATTGTTAGACACACTCGACACACAATCGACAAAGTCCTACACTTCTTCACTTCATGTAAGCTTTTTGATAACATTCCTTAACAAAACTGTCGCTTTCGAGATCTTCTAAAATGACGTCCGTTTTCTTCGATTGTCAGATGTTATCGATTCCAAATGTATAAGAGATGAACAAATAATTACATTTCGAATGCATTAATGCCAAACGCCTCGTAAATGATACCCCTTTCATTTCATCATCAAATTTCGAATAATTATCCGGATGAAAGATCATATCCATTGTAGAAGCAACATACTACTCCTAGCAAGAAATGGAGCCTTTATCAGAAGAGACAGTATATAAAATGCCAGATTTTAATTATAAGAGGATCACTGAATTAGACAGTTGGAAAAAGTCACCAGAGTATGGTCCGTAAATCATCTGGATGTAGGGAATCAAATAATTTGGCGTGTTATGATAAAAGAAAAAAGTCAACAGTTCCAGGAAAGTTTCTATCTGAATTCAGGGAGATTGCGATAGCCTCATGATTGGTTTCGGCGAGAGAAGACGTTTAAAAGCTGCTAGTCAAGGCAATGAGAAAGAACCACCACGTAGGCGAAGTTGTGTTAGTATAAAACATCACGGGAAGCAAAATTTATAGGATAATTCCTCAACCAGCACAGAATATACTTTCAAATGGCATTATAAAATAGGCATTTTCTTGCTCCTTCGATTGCATTTAAATGCCTTGCAAATATGCTGTTTTTTTGTCAATTTTAATATACAAAATTCTAGATGATTTATGTAAATATCGCTTATTTCTTTTGAAGTTTGTTTCTTTCTTGACTCGAACATGGTCGATCATTTTTGCCTCAGGGACTTGCACCATGGACAACAATATATTAAGGCATGCAGCCCGGGATGTACATAGAAATATCACATTAACGAACATGTAAAAAGACGTAGCAACTGGGATAAAGGAAACATGCCAAAAGTAGGTAACGTGATTTTAGCGCCATAACCGATATCTAATGAAGGGAACCCATAAATTTAAAAGAAATGGAAAATTGGTGCAGCTGGGAATAAAGATTCAACTTTTCAGGAGGCCAAATAAAATGGCCGATTTCTATATAAAGCTTCATCGGTCATTCAAAATTACACATTTTAAAAGTAAATTAACGAAAAGAAATACGAAAGAAAGTGCAAAGAAAGGGAATTATGTACTGGAGAGTTGGACATGTGCAACAAATAGATAAAAGACAATCATAATAAGCAAAATATTATGGTTATTGTTGTGGTAGAAGAGGCCATTTAAAATTGATCAGTCATTACTCTTAATAACAAATAATACATAACATCACTACAAACATTAGGCAAAACAATATAAAAACAGTCGAAAACAGGTGGGAGGGGATGGAATATAATATATAAATGCAGTCGGACGGAAAAAAATATCTATTGTCAATAATAAACAAAAATTTCTCACAGATTTTTAGCTAAATATCTATATGTTTTATTTTTTTTTTTAAAGGGGACCCATCATAATGATTATTGGCAGACAAAACACGCCAGACAGCAGGCAAGATTTCAAAATATCTGAATTGGAAGATGATGATGATGATGACAAGAAGATTAACCACAAAAGGAATTAGATGTAGGTTAATGCTTAGTGATTCCAGATCTAAAGCAGGAAATACATTTTTCCATGATGATTTTCTTTTATCAATGTTGAAAAATGTGAGAATTCATCACAAGCAAAGTTCAACGGTAGGGGGGGGGGTCATTGAGTCAATGCTGTGGTCATATGGGGGAGAGGCAATGTAAAGATCACTGAGACGCAAATAATATAATGTATATAAAAAGGGACGCAAATGCTCCCCCAGTGCAAGATTCAACCATATTCCAGAGTACAACTGACACATGATGAAGACTTTATGTTTAAAAATAGAAGAGGTAATTGTCCGAACAGACTACGTACGCGGATCAAAACACCTCCCAGATTAAAATTTGGCAAAAATAAACTTATCTAGATCGATACATTAAGGAATAAGAATAATGTCAAATAATAAGACCAACACTTCTAAGGTTTTCAAAAAATCTAAAGTTCTTCATCACAGGGTCTCTTCGGTCCCCATCTCATCAATACATCAACGTAGCCTTCCTCTGAGTAGAGTTTGAAACTCTGCACTGGGCTTATCTGTGATGATTTAAAAAGATATTGATGCTATTTGAGAATTTGCCAAGGTAAGCAGTTATCGAGAGAAGTGGAGGAAATTAAATAAAGACATAAAGGAGAGAAAACAAGGAGAGAAAGAGAGTATGAGGGAGAAGGAGTGAGAAGGGGGAGGAAAAAGGAGAAAGAAAGGGGGTGAACTGAAACAAACAAGAGAGAGAGAGAGGGGGGGGAGAGAAAGAGAGAGAAGAATACTCATATATCTACACTTCGTTTTCATCTCTATGATCTTACAATGATGAAACTTGTCCAAGATCACAATAATGGTAATAGGTAATCTTTAAACGTTTTAGTCTTGCACAGGTATGAGAAATCCATCCAGATTTAAATTCACTACCGTAGTAATGGTCTGCGTGAATTGATTGCTAACCGTTGCTCAACGGTGAGGCACTTACAATGATAACAGTGATTGATAAAATAATGACAGTCGCTCAAGAATTCTAGAATTTCGAGCAATTAATGTGATACAAACAAATAATCACAACCAATAATGGTAAAAACATCAAAAATCGATTATCGCAATAATTTCCTGAATTATTTCTTATATAATTTGCCATTTGCAGAACGGCAACAGTTGATATCAGTGATCACACTTGGTGTGTACAAAACTAATGATCTAGAGAAGTCGAAGATAGAAAAGCCCACCAAACCCTGATATTAAATCTACACCAATGTTCCCCATAATTTTCAGTAGCTGATGGGTGCAAAAATCCAGTGCTGTGCAATCTCATTTTCAAGGGATAGAATTATGTGGGCAATTTCGGATCCGACATTATGGGTCTATTGTTATCAATGAAAACTCAGTAAGTAGAAAAGGAGATCTTTTGTGTGCATATTAATTTTCTTTGTGCGCTGGTTGCAAAACGTGTGCATACACGCTCACAGATTAGAGGGAGGTATGATCTACATATATGTATAAAAAAAGCATTTATTCTTTAATATTATATTAACATTGTATCGAAACGCAGATCAGTACCCATAGTAGCCAGTTAGAAAATTTTCATACTGACAACGTATTTTTCAAGATCATATCAATGAAGAGCACGAAAGCCAGGCTTGACCTAATAGTCACTGATATAACATGCTTAGAATTGTCCTGCTAATATCAACGGGGGCCATTGATAAAAATTGTTCAGATTTTATATTCGGCGTAGATTCGTTCTCGAAAGAAATTATGACAGAAATAAGTCAGTAATCACTGAACTGCCTTGGCCACAAAAGGTGGTGAAGAGTATTGTCAATTTATATATGTATATGTATATATATATATATATATATGTGTGTGTGTGTGTGTGTGTGTGTGTGTATTTGTGTTTGTTTGTCTATTCTTGGGTTCCCAGTCACGCTGTTTTGTCTACATACTTGAAAATTGGCATAAGTACTCAATTAAACCCCTTCTAAAATTATTTTTTAATTTTGGGGAAAAATAGCTTTTTTGACCTGTTGTGGTCCGTATTCAAGGGGGTTCATTAATAAAATCTACATTTCCACGTTAAAAAAAATCTATTTGAGATGTTTTTCAGTGGATCATCCCACTTATGTCGTAAATGTAATTTATTCTCACTATTTTCATTCTTCGGTATTATCAATTTTTGACTAGTTTTTTTTCTTCTTGCCTATGTAGCGTTTTATTGCAACTTGCAGATTATTATTCAACGACTTTTAAAGAGTCAATAGAGTTTGAATCAATGATTCGTTCCCCAGGGACGAAGGGATTGGTAAAGACTTTCTTTCATCCCAAATTTTAGAGAATGATCAGTTCTCAAATGATCTTACGTAGGTAAGTGCGTCTGTATATCCGCAGTCTCATTATGAAAATAAAGCATTTATATCACACGAAACAGTTTTCCTGCACGATCTCCTTCCTTGCTTTAAATTCTGAGATGAAAATTATTCAAATTGATTGAAAATCATACGATGAAAATTTCAGCTAAAACAATAACAATCATAATCCAGCTGATGACAGTGTCAACTGACGAACATTGATCTATACTTGTAAGATACTTTTCGTTTACAGCTAATGGTATGTTAAAGAGGCCACAAGAAAGGTCATATTTTTCAAAGTGCTCGCTTTCCAAACTTTGATGATGGATCATCAATTTCATAGCTATGAATATGAAGTGTTGATTTTGAAAAATTGTGAAAAGCTTTACGATGAAAAACATTTGCCTTGCCTCAACGTTGAATACCTCTCAGTTTAACATTCAATTTCCAGATAATAGTAACTATCAGACTGAAGTAATTAGAAATTGAATTCAAAATCAATAGTGAAACATGCATTTCTTATTGCTCAGAAGTAAGAATGGTGGGCTAAAATTATTAGAATTTTACTCATAATAATAGATTCACGACTTTTATTGCAAACAAAAATCCATCTATGGAAACTCGTAATCGAGATCAGGAGAGATGCTGACAGCGTTTACGTTATTTCTTCCATCCGTTTTCAGTTTCTTTTTTGAAGGAATCTGATCCAGCATATCCAAATTCACATATTCTAACGCTTTCAAATTTTTGTCAAATTCCTTCTCTGGAGTTGACTTAACACTCCCCCTAGCAACTACAATAACAATCAGCTATGGAACTGAGCGGCTGGTTTATCGAAATTCGTGACTTTCCTAAGACCAATAGTCTGGAAGCAATAAAAACAATGTCGGTTTGATTTTGATCGCTATTCGGCAATTCCATCGCACCAGAAGGAGAGAATGAATTTAAAATTAAACAATGTATCAAACATTTCTCAACATGTATCCGTGCTTCAGTCCTTAGCTGCTGGTTTTGCATTGAATGAAATCTGTTTCAATTGCTCAATGTTCGAAATTGCCTTTTTGGTCAATCTATTAAAAATGTACGTCCTCGTATCTATCGTGCATAATTTGTGAATAACGTCTGAAATCAATTTATAGGGCTGAGGAGAGGCGGGCACGAATTTTAGCTCTTTGTGAATGTTCGTTTTTTCCTAATTTTTTGAGGAATCCAATATCTCTAGGCGCGTAAAAAAACGAGTTTCTTCATTGTCAAAGTGACATCCCTTTCTGTTGCATACTCAATAACTCCTCTGACATGTTCACGTAGAAATGCATCAAACAGAGCATTATTATTGAATTGTTTATTTATTGTTTGGCTCATTTTTGCTTATCATTCACGACATTTAGAGAAATTCCACGAAGTATCAATCAATAAATATAAATGATGCGTAAAAATAGGATACTGGACGGACTTTCCGCGAGATGAAAAATGAATACATTTCCAAAGATGACAAGTAAAAACTAGTGGATGTCATACGTAATGCATTGATTTGCTAACTCCACATAAATCGATTTGTCATCATGCTGATTCTAATCCTCACCAGGTGCCTAACTAATGTAGAGTCGTGTCCGACCAATCATGACCGAGTAAATTACTAGAGTATAGCATTCCTAGACAGTTGACAAAGTAAATGAAGAAATAATTAGAATTTGACAGTGTTATTTAGAAAGAAAAAAACTTAAACAAAACAAAAAACATTGTAAATCCAAGTATTTATTAGACTGAGCTTAAACTGTCACGAAGCAACAGGCCGAATATAACACAGTACATACAGTGAGACTAGTTTGCTTGGTAACCACTGCTTCATGATGAGTTGCCTTTAATTACCAAGTTGAGCCTAGTATTGCACAGGTTCATAAAAATAGAACAATGGGCTGCCAAAAGTCTTTGCAAATGTACCAGCAGAGGCAAAATTGTACCAAATTTCGAATAAAAGTACGAAATGAAGAAAAACATGTTAAATAGTAATAAATCAAAGTAAATGAATCTACTTTTACTAAAATACTTCAACCTGTATTACAACATTTTTGTCTCACTTCTGGAGATATAGAGACAATAGTAACAAAAACAATGACAATAGTCTTACCTTACAGTGGCTGTAGTCTTCCTGTTCTCACTCTCGTATATTACCTGACTTACATCTGAGTATTAGTCAACTACATAAGTGCTCTACGGGATTTGAAATGAAATATATTTTAATATCTCTCATGGCTATCATATAAAATACTCGTAAAAAAATTCATGGATATATTTGAATTTCAACGAAACGTAATTTCAAGAAAAAAAAATGATGTCATGTAAAGAGTCCAGAGTTTTGAATGGTGAGCGGAGGATTTTTTCAGCAAAATCTTGATAGTCATGTGTTACTGGAAGCAAAATGAAAAGGACACACGGCTCATTATAGAAAGACTCGACAAAATACCCAGACTTGCTATCAAATTAAAAAAAAAAAAAAAATGATGCAATAGATTAATGTACAGGTTTGGTTAGTCACTCAAGAGAAACCATCACGTGACCAACGTTTTGGGATGATTAATTAAAAAGAAAACAAGTGTCAATGCTACCCTGATGCAAACAAGAAGAAAAATGTTCCAGTTTGAAAGAAACAAAAGAACACAAAAAAGAAAAAACGCTGTTCAAATTTTCAGCTTCCTAATTTTGAAAAAGTGGTATTTGCGACTTTTTGAATTTCCTTTACGAGAATAGAATTTTTTACACTAAAGAGAAAACAACGCAAAACATTCCTCCTATCACAATAAGCCCCTCATCTTGAACGATATTGAAGTTCTGAATAGAAGTCTGATGGTATTCAAAGTATTTCTTTTTCTAAATATTTGGTGAAGCCTCTCCACTATCGATATTTTATAACTTGTATTACTCCATCTCTTTAAAAAAAAAAACTAAACTGAATGAGATTTTATACTCTCTGTTGTTACTATTATTTTACTACCAATTTCATATCGTCTTATTATTGATGCTTTTTTGAGTAAAGTATTTACACAATCAGTATTCTATCACTACTTTTGCATCATCTTGTTATTGCAGTTTTTTTAGATGAAGCATTTCCATGGTCATTATTTAATTACTAGTTTTACATCCTTTTCTGATTTTCGCATCTTAAGTGGAGCATTCTCACTGTCACTATCTAATTACTAGTTTTACATCATTTAATTTTTTTAGCGTCCCAATTGGTGCATTATTTACAAGTATACAATACTGTATAAATACCGGCGTATAAACATTGTAAAATGACTGGATTGTTTGCATATTAATTGACACCTGCCCAGGATCAGAGTGTCTGTGCACTCTTTCTACGAACAGTATCGCTTCTCAGCACTTCTGTCATGGGGCCAAAGTATAGAATCACAAATTTAGTCTATTCTTATTTCAACATTTTGTATTGACTAAGCTTTCAATATCGTTCGTCTAAGTTGCTTCTCCTCTTCATTTCTGCAACTTTTTCTCACTTCCGTTGTAATTTGGACAGTTCCATATCGTAGTTTGCAAATGGCTGCTTGCTATTTCCAGATTCATAGTTTGTATTGGTCTACTTCATAGTCTGTCTAGATTGATTTTTATAATGGTGTAGAGGATGACCACTTGTTTTTTTCCAGTGTTGAGTTAACCGCATGTCAGGGAAGTCTGATGTCATAAAGTGGCAAACATCTCAGTCAATGTTTGATGATAATGGTTTCAATGCAGTTCGCTCTTCCTTTCTCGAGGACTGCAATGTTGGTGACGTTGTTCTCTCCTCTATTATTCATAATTGATCGAAGCATATGGGGGTAAGAGCACTTCAGGTTCCATGATTCGTTACTAGTCTTTTCAATTTGCCGACCAATTAAATGAATCTAGACACTCGACGCTTAACGCGACCCCAGTTAGAAAATGAGCCGACATTTGAAATCAGATGCAACTTGGGTTGATGGATTATTTTTTGATAAACTCTTTCATTCGTATACATACATTGCATCATTATTAGGCTATCAAAGTATTTCCCCATACATTCTATGGTTTTATGTTGTAGAGAAGGGAAGAAAAGATAAATTTGACCTCGACGGAACAGCAGAAAAGTTCATAATTTTGGTATGGTCCTGTTGGTGACGGGTTAGCTGTAACGTGAGTACAATCATACTAATAAGTACAGAAACAATATTTCCTGCATCCATGAAAAGCTGGATTTATTTCCTCAAGTTTACATTTGCGTAAAAGAAATCCAATACGATTTTTTCTTCCGAAACAATGATTTTCTTAAAAAAGTTTTTTGCAGGAATTCTGAAAATCATATCAATTACATCACTAGCCTCTTTGCCCTGTCTCTTGTTTTTTCTTTATCAACTGGGATGCTGGTTTGTGTCTCTTCCAAGTACCCTGATGGTCTGTATCCCCCCTTATAACGATTCCTTTGGTGTTCTAGCTGATGAAAAGAAACTGAGTTGTTTTGAAGCACTTAGATGGTTGGCTAATCGGATCGAACCACTTTTCCAAGTTTCACCCATCCGATGCAGTCATTTTTCTTGTTTA
This sequence comes from Thysanoteuthis rhombus, assembly GCA_963457665.1. Lineage (NCBI taxonomy): Eukaryota > Metazoa > Mollusca > Cephalopoda > Oegopsida > Thysanoteuthidae > Thysanoteuthis > Thysanoteuthis major. The sequence continues at coordinate 42,729,061 of OY735203.1, read as the reverse complement.
GTATGAGCTTTTTGCAATTACTCACACCAATGTTATACACTGAAATCTTTGACCTTGATCCATTTCTCACCGTTTGACAAACTTTATAGGCATCTTTTACAAAACTGTTTGAAATTTCCCAGCTTAGTTTGAGCATCATTTCAAAAGTTCTTCTATTGACGTCCGACGACCCATCTGTTACAGGTACGCAACCGTGAAGATTAGCCGAAACGCCTATCTATGATTAATCATATCTTTAGTTGTGTTTGCTATCAGCAAAAATCCTTTTTACCAAGTGATGTGTAAGCCTTAGCCAATCAAATGAAAGCCATTCCTCGCGAACTATTAACACATGGCACATCTGCATTGTTTGAGGCTGATCCCCTACACCTACAGAATACCAAAACAATTGCGTTGGTTTTCGTTCTTACGCACATGGACCATTGTAACATTATCTTGAGCTTTCATATAATATCAGTGTCTGTTATGAAATACCTCTCATTCAAAGTTTCTTCATCATATTGCTGGTAATATTTTCAGGACTCATGACTATATCTTACGATGTTCAAAAATTGTTGATAGAAGAACCAACACTGAAGCAGGAGAGATGACCCTTGTCCCATTATTTCATTATTTTGTCTTCGGTTAATTGATGTACAATGAGATATGCAGTAATAGCTTCCTCTATGCATAACCCCCTTCCAGTTCTAATGGTCATTCTGTAACTTCCCAACAAGGGATCTTTTGGGGAATTCTTGTATCTGGAATCTTTCTTACATCTGAACATCCGAGTTGGCCTTTTTTTAGAGAGTTTGGATTTCAATGAATTTTGTTTCTGCCTATACTTCATTACTTAAGAAAAATTGTAACTCAGGACTGTCCACAGTTTTGATTCATAGTACATATCAAGTCGACGAATCTGATGTTAATATGTTATTTAAATCTTACCGCCATAGAGCTCAACAGAACGATGCGTCCCAACTTTTGTCTGGAGTTTTCAAGTTACAGTTGTAAAAATCATGGTGTGATATCCGGTCAAAGGCTCCAAAGGAGCAACAGTTATACAAGATGCTTCCAAGACAAGTGAGTAGTGAAACTCCTTCAACTTATCCATCATTAAAGGCATTCCCTCTGCTCCAGATAATCAGAAAAAGGCTTTGTTTTTTTTTATGATGGTAGTGAATTCAAGCATCACTTAATTGCAAACAAGTGCATCCGAGTTAGTTTGGAGATCAGGTTCAATTAAGGATGGAACATGTTGCCGTAAGCGTATCGAAGTTCACAGATCATAATTGAAGATGTCGTTTTAATGTAAGTCGAGGTATGTTGTGAAATCCTCAATCACATTTGTGTTGAATTGTAATTTCAATTTGGATTCACAGTTGATTCTCACTGCTGTCATGGACATTGGAAACAAAGTGAACCCAACGCGTAATCTTGTTCCATAGCACCACTGATGTCAATATGAGGAGAAAGTTTACTTTGTTAGGACATTCAACCTCTCATTGATATGGTGAAGTGATCAAATAATTTTGTTCAAGTGCTCTAGGCATCCACATTTCTCGGGTACTTTCCACAGAATACATCTTGGCGCTTTTACTTATTTCTCACGAGTTAATAATACGTGTAACACTGAAATTGCTTGAGGCTGAACTTCTACGCCGCTAGAATACCAAACAATTGTGGCAGTTTATGTTCCTACACAAACAGCACCAGTGACATTATTTTAACCTTTCTCATAATATTATTTTCTTTCTTTACAGATATATTGAGATGTTCCTCTCAAATATGTACTAAAAGACCATAAATTTTTGAATTTACAATAAAGTTGCATAATATTTTCGGAATAGAGCTATTTTGATATATTGATGGATTATTCACGACAATTTATCACATTCATACTTCATACTCACTCGATTACATTCTTCTTCTTCTTCTTCTTCTTCTTTTTCTTCTTCTTTTCTTCTTCTTCTTCTTTTTCTTCTTCTTCTTCTTCTTTTTCTTTTTCTTCTTCTTCTTCTTTTTCTTTTTCTTCTTCTTCTTCTTCTTTTTCTTCTTCTTCTTCTTCTTTTTCTTCTTCTTCTTCTTTTTCTTCTTCTTCTTCTTCTTCTTCTTCTTCTTCTTCTTCTTCTATACTTACTATGCAGTTTTCAGCAAGTAAATGTATATGCCATGATGTGGTATTCGGGAGACAATTGACTGAAAAATTAATAAACCCTCTCTCTTTCCTCTGTATATGAGTAATTCATCCCCTCTCTCTTCCAACCCTCTTATTAAACTACTGAAGCGTTCACATTGTAAATCAGTTTATCCCACACAAGCAGCCGGCCAGAAACGAAATTCTTTTCTGCCTCTTATCGAGTTTGGTAATTTTGCAATATATGATATGAATATTTCCAGACAATAAACACAAATTCATAAGTAAAAGCTAGAAATTACTCCGATATCATTTCGAGAAAAGAAACATGTGAATCAGTTTATTTTGATAAGAAATTCTTCCAGAGGCTTGATTTTAAAAACAGCGTTTTGAATTGAAGAAAAAATTATAATTAAAAATGTACTGCATCACTAAAAGGAGAAAGAGTAGGCAAAAAAAAGAAGAAAAAAAAGAAAAATAAAGAAAAAAGAAAAGTAGTTTGATATCAGGGTAGAAAAACATATATAGAGAGATAGACAGTATGATACAGAGGGAAACAGGAAGAGAGACAGACAGAGCGAGAGAGAGAGAGAGAGAGTGAGAGAGAGAGAGAGAAGAAGGCTATAGAATCGTTGTGATAAGTTAAGAGAGGAGTGCAGAAGACAGAAGCGGGAAAAGGCAGTTTAATAATTTATTCATTCATTCTTTCTTTCTCCCTAAGAAAATGGCGTCTATGACGTATCATCAAGAATGTCTCATTATTTCCATTAATATATGTCTTACCCCGTTCCTCCCTATTCCCATTTTTTTCACCATAACAATATATGAATCGATTAATTACGTAAGGCGATTGTGGCTGTTTCCAACGTAATCAATAGTCTAATAATAAAGAAGACATATTTGTGAAAGCTTGCAGCTATGTTTGACTTCCCCTTCAAAATGGTTCATTGCAGATTGAGCGAACGAATCAAAACATCCATAATATGGCTACGATTGGAGCGTACGAAAAAGATCCGGGATGTTTTGTAAGATATTAAGGGTTTTTAGGGGTTTAAAACCAGAAGAAACAGTGCTGTTATTTGTTAATTGCAGTTAGCTCTCCCCTCAGGCAACACCAAGTTTTTTTGACGGTCAAAATTTGTTTTAATAAATAAGCACATTATATATACATATATATATATGACAGAACACAAGATGGAGAGATGAACTGGACAGATTCAAGAAATATTGGCTCCGTAATGCACATGATAGCGAATAATGGCGAATCCTGGGGAAGACCTATGTCCAACGATGGACATTAAAAGACTGATGATGATATTTATATATATATATACATACATATATATATATATATATATATATATATATATATATATATATATATATATATATATATATATATATATATATATATATATATATATATATAGTTGTGTGCGTGTGCATGGTTATTTGCATATACATATTTGTATGTACTTTTTCCTTTTGAATATTGCTATGAATGTCCTTCGGAGCTGTGTATAGAGGAACCATTTGAAATTAAACGCACGTATAACAACAAATCACAGCCGTCTTTTCAAATTGTACATCTCGTGTTCAGTCATAATACTTTTTGGCTATGTCTTAAGTAAGACTTTCATCAATAAGATCTTCTACTTATTGAAGAATCACCGAAGACATTCCTTGTAAAAAAAACAGACAAACCCAACCCCACCAGAGAATTAACCCAGGTTCAGTTACTGTTCCGGGGCTGAATAATAAACATTAACCCCCCTGCTATAAATCATGAAATCAACAATTTTTTTGTTGGTCGTCTGCCGCAATAGGAGAACAATTGATCAATAATCTTGAAGCCTCTCAAAATGTTCCATCCTTTTTCCAAATAGACACACTAATTTAGCATTGTAAGCGTACACAGCTCACATTAAGTAAATGCATTAATATAACTGAATGAGATCACATCTATGACTGCATACATGTTAACTTGTCAATAGAGCGCAGAATTGCTTACATGCTTAAAAAATATCATATCTTTGACCCAACTTTATCTCTCTTCCTGAATATGCATTATTAGATTTGAAAACAGTTTATGAGTAGATTATATCATGATACTAAAGGAACATAAAGAAAATCAGTTGCCAAGTATGCTTTGTTATTGATAGCTGAAGCTCCCTTTAAAATAGCTAAAATCAGCTAGATATCCCCAATTCCAGCTTACGCTATAGATAAAATCATATATACTCACTGAAATCCCTCTCCTTGGATAAATTAATTATATACTGAGACTCCCGAATAAGTTATTGTTGAAATTATATGTTCCAAATTGATGAGATTTAATCAGCTATTGCTGAAAACTAGCTTTTTTGGCAACCTTGCCCATGAGGCGTGCTGTTTAAATAAAGCACACTACACTGCCTAATTTCATCGCTGTTGCTGTAATCACAATCCACCTGCTCCAGTAACTATATCATAAATCCGATGATTAGCCCTTAAATGTGCTATGATATTTCTCATTAATTGACTCAATGCTATTCAATTACATTGATATATATTTCGCTTCTATTACATTTAAGTAATTTAAAAACATTTTTCTCCATATCAAACAGTTCGCACCGTAAAAATATTCTGCAATTCTTCTTAACAGGGTAGAGTAATTTGTTTCTATGTTCAGTTGCTGAAAGATTACGACTAAACACTTATGTGTTAGTCCCTATTGCTTTTATAGCACTGAGTGAGAAGTCGGAAACAAAAACAATGAAAAGCCCTGCCATAAACCTTTATTTAATATTGATATCTGTTACCAGTAAAAGCAAAAAGCACGTTAAAAATTTGATTCCAATTAAATTTTTTGCTTCCAACCATCAACATCGTTATTACCTTGATGAGTGCCAGGTAATGAGAAAACATTCTTTGGTTTGAAAGTGCTATTTACGATGTAACTATAACATTAAATTTGAAATTTACTCTCCGTCGATCGTGCAACCGAAATCATTTTTCAAAAACACAGAAATTTATCCTAATGTTCCGAAGTCGTACTTCCGTATATATGACGTAAATGAAAAAAGTAACAACGTGGATAATGAAAAAAAATGTTTTCCCCTCAAAACCGACTTTTTCAGGAGAGAAATTGATTGAAGACACAAAATATTCCCTCTAAAAAAAGTAATCTTATACAGTTTTCCACTTTTAGTGGATAAGCGAACGTTTTCAATCAAATTAACCCAGGCCATAAATCTGCTACATTCTGTAAAAATCTGAATTAGGAAGTAAATCATAACCTCTTAGTGTAAATAAGCCATTTGCTGTGTTCTATATGAAGAACAGACTTTTGATTGTATCCTAGAATTTGGAGTTATATCTATGTGTATATGTATATATGTGTGTGTGTATATATATATATATATATATATATATATGTGTGTGTGTGTGTGTGTGTGTGTATGTGTGTATGAATGCATTTATGAATATATGGGCATATATACATATATATATGCACGTGTGTGTGTGTACTTATGTATACCTATACATGTATATATCATTATTTTTCATTCACTTTAACTATATTACTAAAGTATTGTTGCCCTTAATATAGATTTCTTCTTGGGCTTTTTGAATATATTTTCTGAATGTTTGACAGGCTCTGTTATATACTCTGATATTCCAGTTAAACCCCAATGAGAAACCCAACAAAAAAAAAAACAAACAAAAAAATAAGGAGAGGGAGGGGGTCAAAAATTTATTAGAGAGTGGCTGTATGAACTTATACTAATTTGAAACTCAATTTAAAAAAGAGAACACGAACATATCCATGTGCGCATAACTATTTGTATGTATATATGTATGTACATATATAATGATATTCATGTATATATACATGTATATATGTAAACATTTATATGTGCATATGCATGACTATATATAAATATATATATATATATATATATATATATATATATATATATATATATATATATATATATATATATATGTATATATATGTGTGTGTGTGCTTGTGTGTGTATATGTGTGAATATAACATTATTTTCTATTAATTGTTGTACTATTATTACTAGAAAATGCTCCTGCTAATATCAATCTTATCTTTAGCAAATGTTTGATGCTATTGTTTATTTGTCTTTACTTGAAGATTGTTCGATAGTCACTAAAATTACATTGATTAACCTGTCAGATACCGTATTTTTCCGTTCAAACCCCCACAAAAGATCCAAAACAAGCAAAAACAGTCCATATCCGGGGGAAGCAGAGCAGACATTTAATAAAGATGGGACTGAATGCACATATAAAGGGTCGAAACTCGATTATTAAAAAAGAGAATATGAATACGTATGTTCAGAGAATGTTTAAGATTATCATTATCATCGTCGTTAATATCATTTATCTTGTTATCGCTGTAATCTCTCCTCAATTTTGATATTACTAATATATCTGACTACCTACAATCGTCACTTCTTACTTTCAAGTGTTTGATGAACGTTTAATGTGGATATCAGATAAGGTGGGCTATAATGTGCTGAGAGAGGTATCAGCTAAATGAACAATCGGCTGAAGTTGGTTGTTGTGAAACTTCATGGAACATGTTTGACTACCGGAACCATCTACTTTCGTGCTAGACTAATTGGGCTGACGAACAAAAAATACAATGGATGTTCAATTGCTACCATTATCATAAATCATTGTTGTTGGCAACATTTGCCATTATAGCTATTTATTTTTCTCAGAAATGGCGGAGTTCGACGAGGTGGTTTGAAACGAAAAAAGGGTTACATAAACCTTCTCTAAGATGAAACGTATTGAAAGTGAGAAGATGATACAAGAACAAGCCAGGAGGGTCCATGGCCCGTGCCTGAAGTCACATGCATCGACAATACAATTGGAATATACTTATGTTTTTTCTCGACATACCTCTATATCCAGTTCAGGTCTCCGTTTACTGTGGTGCACAAAAAACAAGATAATGACTCTCCCTGCAGACGAATGTAATTGGACTTTAACAAATGAAAACATTCTAAATCAACGTGAATCTCCATAAATCTAGAGCCTACATCACCTTTTTCGAATAAAGACTATCTTCCAAGGAGTTGAATTTTGTAACCCCCATCCATTTCCCTTCCTCTAAGGGATATAACTCTGACCTGGGTTGCAATCAATGAAGGCTGGTTTACTATCAGATTACTTCTCTAAGGTAGGTCGCAGACCTTTACAGTCAATGCACTTTTGCTTCTATCGAAGTGTCTAGAATCTGTCCCTATGGTAGTTGACAACTGTACCGTCATGAGGGTCTATGCTTAGTTTTAGACTACTGTACTGTCCTGAGTCCTCTTTAAAAAGGCAGAAGAACTCTGTAGCCAGATAAAACATCTACCAGCTACGGGGGGTTCATGTCTAGCTGTTTAAACCAAAGGTCAGCCATACGGTCGGAACATTCCTGCAAAGGAGAGACATACCCCTATAGGTAGCATAAGCATCTATCAAGTGACAGACACTCCTGCCAGACCTACGATCTAAGGGCCTAACTCTTATTTGCACCAACCCAGTTGATCATTGGATGCAAACTCTTGGTTGAAAGGATAGGATGGGCCTACGCAAGTCGTGCATCAGCCAAGACATTCATAAACATACTCGCTGGGGTTAAGGTCATATAGTAAGGGATCATGACAAAGTCGGAGGAAAAGACTAACCTCTTTTGATGATGCCAAAATGAATCCGACTATAAATCAATCTCTACGGAAGACCAGAAGTCAGTGCTACCCAACCTGTTAAATTACCCATGCACACAATTTCACAGCTTTCGGGGTGCAACTGTGTCCCTTCAGTTTGGAAATGCCTGAATTGATCTGACCCAGAATTAACCCTTACAGGTAAACTGAAGTCTGCCTCACCAATAGTATGATCATGCGGCAACCAAATCACCGTTTTACATAAATCTGGAGCCCATATGCTGCAGTCGCCTCTGTTCGATTCTAAAATACAAAAATTGAACTTTGTTTGAAATGCCTGGATGGATCTGACGTTAAATCGACCTTTAGAGGTCACAGTTATCTATCGTGTGATAATCCTCAGGTTAACCCACAATTGCACACAGATTTGCAGCCCACAGGATGTTGCCGTCTTCGTTAGAATAAAGAAAATGCCAAAATTGACCTGACACTAGATTGATCTTCAGAGATTACTAGATGTCATCTTCACCTATCCTATGTTCATCCTTTAGACGGGTTACCCTTATAAACAGATTAATCGTCCGTAGGGTACATTTGAAAATTCCTGCTAAAATTAACCTGATCATTTATTGACCTTTAGAGGTCAACAGAAGATATTGCCACCAATCCAAGTGTGGAGTTGCGTCGGAAAAAAAAAAGAATTTAGGTTGCAGCAGTCTGCGTTAGATTTGAGAATGCCCCCCATTAGAACTGATCTCAAATTGAACTTCAGATGTCATCAAGTCAGCAATTATGTTAATCCTTGGTTGAAATCAACCTTGTTCACAAATTTTCAACTTCCAGGTGGCATCCGTCTCCATTAGATTTGAAAATACCAAATTCGAACCAATGTAGACTTAAACGGAAACAAACACCCTTCTTCATTGTATTTGATATTGGTTAGAATATTTACATGCGATATATATACTAAATGCATTATCTATGTATTTTGAAATTTTAACCAACGTATCAGTCACCTCCATCATCTAAGCTCATAATTGTTCACGAGATCTAAAATATATTTTTTGATCCCACGGATGTTATTTAAAATTCAAGTCCTCGAACTAGATACTAAAAAAAAAATCAGTTTTTATGTCCTCCTATCAGTTCAAGCATTTTTGAAAATTTAGTATCAACATCGTCAGCTGCAGTTAGTGTCGAGAAAATATGCAGACTGCTTTGAAGTCCAATCTTTGAAAAAAATATTCTCCTACGTATAATTCATGGAAATTGCCAAAGTATGTACGGCTTGTTGATTCGTTCTTGTTGCTTCTATGTTTCTCGTTTGGCTTCGGCATCTGATCTACAATTGGCCTGAAATTTCTTTGTTCCATGATCAAAAACTCTTCTCCGTGTCATACACTGATGTTTCACTATTAAATCGTTGAATGTAAAAGTTTTGGAGGTTAGCCTTGAAAATTCCTATATATAACCCCAATACGAACGCATGAATTTGGTTGAATCCGTAAGACTATCCAGAAATGTTACAATTTTCTTACATTGTTATTCTTAGTTTTTCACAACTAAAAATTTGATGTTTTGGAATTTTTTCCTCCTTGCAACTGCCAAAATCAGACCTAATGACATGTAGCTTCCAACACACAGACAGACAGGCAGACAGACAGACAGGCACATAGACAGACAGACAGACATACACACACACACATACACACACACACACACACATATATATATATATATATATATGTGACAGAAAAAACTCTGTTTATTTGAATTTTCTGTTATTTTTTAGTTTGCGTTCAAATCATTTATTTATGTGGTCAGAGATTTTTCCAAAGAATGTGATGGTTCGAGATCTTTCGACAATCATCAGTCAATATCAAGAAAATGATATAGAGGTAATCGAAAAATAATCAGTACTCCTTCTCAAATCAAATACACATTGTATATTTAATTGAAAGATCAATGTCGTGTAATATTCTTTATATATATATATATATATATATATATATATATATATATATATATATATATATATATTGTATGCATGTAAGTAGTAATTTATAACTGTCCATAGCCGCCATCTTATCATCTGTACGCCTTCACAAAGAAGTATGATAAAGGCTGAGACAGCACTTTCGTACTCAAATATTTATTACTTCCTTAATCTCCATAAGTAGAATTTATAAAAACAAACACTCGTGCCAACCAGCCTACGCATGTAGGCGCAGCGTGTGTTAGCCTCAGTTTGTGTAGGATTGACTAAGTTACAGTTATATTTCGACTGCCAAATTCTCAAGAATTTTGAATTACATCTCGAGCCATGAAGGAACTACAAATCTGCAAATAGAAGAGACTCGGTACATTTGCACATTGCAGCAAAAGATAATCTGCAAATGAATCATATCAGGGACAAGCATAAATGCTTGCATCACTGACAATTCTCCCATCTCCATCGCTGCGTTTTATTTATGTGCCTATATCTCCAATTATGTCGCAATAAACTTATAACATCACCTTACCCAAAATATGAGACATTTCGCGATTTGCTGAGTGCTAGACATTTCTACAGGAAAAAAAGAGCGCCAATATCTGACAATAGTATTTTAACACTATCATTAATTTTGACCAGTTTTTTCCTTTCAACTTCATCCTAACTTTTAGTGGCTTTTTATAACAATTTTGGATCGGGTCGTAATCCTACGACAACGATTAAACAGCACAATCAGAAAATAAAAGCGAGCCCACAGTGAGAATCAGAATCACTCCCACAAGCCAGAGGGTGATCTGTACACACCTGGACACTTTTAATCATTCAGCCATCGGGATTTCATCGTTAAACAGAAGCTGATTTCATGCGCTCCCCCCACCCCTTAGATTCGTTTGCAACAGGCCTACAGGGATGGAAAGGTGAATGATTTTGCAAGTGGTATCGTCTTGCCAAAAGCTAAGTTTTGCATTCAGTTTTAAAAGCAGATGATCACTTCCAATGCTGTATTAAACTATTGCACTGGCTGCATCGTATAGATAACTGCTCGTCTGCATGGGCAGTGAGGCAACGTGTGAATACATTTACCATTTGCGCATCTGTTAGATTGAATAAATAGAAATATTAACCTGACTTTAGTCTGGCACTAGGTTATTTCCTAAGATTTTTTTTTCTAAATCAACATTTTTTGTGTGTAACGTCATATCGGCGAAATATCTAATCAACTGATGCAGAGTTATCATTTTTTTCACAGCCTTCATCAACATCTTCGAATCGTCTTGACTTAATATCTGATTCACTATTAAAGTAAGATGACTGGGAACAAAGGGTATTTTTGACATCTTGTCAGCAGATTCGGAGGGATCAAAATAGTTGAATATTCACCATATGTATATCAGTTACTGAACACACACACACACACGCACACACATATCGAGGAACAAGTACAAATAGGGTTTATGTAAGTAGGAAGATTATATCACACTAATCTATAAAATGGAAAGGAGCTGCTTGACTGCTTTTTAAAAACTGGCTTTTATATAGTCTCAAGCATTGACATCTCATGCTTCGGAGGAATACGTGACTACCTAAATCACTATGTTGGCAGAATTTTAACGTCAGTTGTTGGACATAGACCTTCTTAAAGATTAACCCGGACTTTCTATCATGGGGTTTGCGAAGCAAATACTTCCTGAACGTTTTTAGTCCGTCATCCAGCCTTATATGATCTCTGGGGATCCACATTTTGAGTTGTAATGTCTAGCGGTTGTTTGACATTCACGTAACAGAGCCAGAGCATTGTCATTCAAGATTTTTTCTCGGTTTCTGTGGTATTCCTGACATTGATTAGCTTCGTACAAAAACCATCGTGGTTTTTGTTATTTTAACCTTCGATACCTATATATGGAATAAACATTCATTCAACTATGCTCCTGTAATATATCAAATTGAAGCATAAATTTGGCTCGATTTATTTAGGCTGAACGTTTTCTTTTCCCTAATTATTCTGGTTTATTTGAGGCAGTTGAATCAAAGATGGGAAACAGTTAATTCGAGTAATCTTGTTGTATGAGTTCAAAATAAGAAGTGAAGTAGCGGAGACTACTTGCAATATCAATATATTTAGCCAGAGGAACGTTAGCAAACGTACAACTCAGTATCAATGTAAAAAAATTCCGAATTTGGACTTGTTTCTAGTTGGCAAAAATATGTAAATTCTGAAGTTTCTCATTTCCATTGGTAACTTCTATTCTTAGCCAAGATATACTGCTTCGAAGTTGATGGTGAAAAACTGCAATTATTTTTGCACCAACCTATTTACAATATAATGCACTGTCCAGTGATCTCTCCATGTGAAGTTGAGCACGACTTTTTCCTGTTTAAGTTGCGTGGTTTTGATTGAGATCAAACACTGACCATTGACGTTGATAGGAAAATGTATAGTTTTTACTGAGCACAGACAAGTCAGGCACAAGGCTAGAAAAGTAAAACTGAATTGGTCTGCAAGATGGGCTTGCATTGACTAACCTTATCGTAGGCACCCAAGTATTTAATAAGCAATATGCCTTATTTAGTTAGCACCGCTTATTCTTACTTAAAGTCACTAATGTGGAACACTTACTATATAAATATCCAGAATTAATGGTTTGCTAAAGTATTTCGTTGGACGTTATTCCGCAACGACCAAATACATGTCCTTGCAAAAACATTTGAATATGATTCTATTCTAAGAAGTTTTGATTTTGTGAAATTGCATTCATAAAGAAAACCTTTTTCCCCGGGTGACTCTAACAGAAAGAGGATAATTTGACTCGAGTTTTGTAGTGTGCAGAAACAAGCAAATAATTCATCAGATCAAAATGAAGTTGATTTAAAATAGCAACACGTTTAATCGTCGACTATTTTGAGAAAAAAAATGAGTAAGATGATTACAGTTCTACGCAAGTTCAACAATGTTACTCAGGTTTTCCTGTCCATTACAAACATTCTTCTTGAAAGCTGAAATAATAAAACCTGATACCATGATTACGGGTGTCTGAAGATCTAGCATATCTTATTTAATTAATGTGATGAAACCTCACTTTGTCAAGAAAGAATCCGATCCATTGGAAGACATTTTTCTTTTCTAGGACGTCATACGCACAAAAACATTTGCAAAATCATTCATTCTACTTTTACAATTGATGTAACTGGCCTCTGCCAAGACTTACAATGAGAGTGACAACGCTTAATCATTATTACTGCCTGGGTGGAAATGTAGTGAGAGGAGAGTCGTTTCACTTACCCATTATCTTCCCCGACAACCATCAAGACATATTAGCAACAACATTTTCGTCAAGATAACTTGTGATTGGATTGATCGCTGGGAAAAAGTTGATCAAGAAGACAAGTAGCTCCAACCGGGATTTCAACTCAATTTTTGTATTGACAACCGTTACGCTATCTCGGAGTACCCAATAGAATAGATGATATTTAATGGCCGGGGATACTCGTTCCCCTATCACTATCCAGAAGTAGTGAATTCTCATGAAAACATTTCGCAGGGTGAAATGGCGAAAAGCGAAGGAACAATCACTATTAATTCATACTAAAAAAAACATCGCCTGCCGGGTAGCAATTCCAAGCTATATTGAGCCTATGGCCGTAAAACATCTAAATCATCACCTAACGTGGTTTTACGATCCTAGCCTCCAAATAGCTGGAGATAACTACACGGGGTGGGATTTTGTGTTAGTAAAAAATGAAGGTGAAATATTTTTTTCAAGTAAATAGTAGGTTCTCCTCATAGAACGTTCACTTCAGTTTATTGTTTATTTTATCACAAACAAACTGAAATATGAGAGTAAACTAAAATAAAAAATCGTTTTTTTTCAACTTGTCTTCATTTGATACTTTAAAACTTGTTTTATTTCCTGCAGATAGATTGAAAAGACTGAAGAAAATCGTAGTTATAATAGTAAGTTTTGGTACTTAAAAAAAATAAAGAATTCATTTTCGTTTTATAATCATTTTTTCGTGTCGGTTAATCTTTCATTGTCAGTCATACTAATAGCAAATACGTAATTTTATGAAATTCATGAACGTAAATAGTTGTTAAAACTAAAACGATGCATTAAAACCGTTTAACTTCACACAGGTTTTCGTTGGAATTTCTTTATTCACTTTTAACGTAATATCATATGAATACTGGAAACAAGAAAAATGGTGAATGTAAAGAGAAATTTGTACCATTATTTCGACTTGCTTAACTTTAGTTTTATAAACTAAAAACAATGATATTATAGTCGTTTTTAGTCTTCCACACTGAAAAAAATCTGATCGTTACTTTTTGTACAGTCTTAAATATGCGTTTTTAGCTTCAAGAATGACGGAATTCTTTGGAAACTATAGTCTAAAACCATCTACAGTGGAACATCTGAAGCCTACATCTGTTTTCTCTCTTGGAGAAACGTTGTGACATGGAGGTTATTCAAATCTTCATTATGTATAAAGATGGGGGCAATTTTTAGCTTTCCTAGATATAAAAATGGTGATGATGGTATGTTATGCCAAGTCGTAGGAGGCTGGGTGGTAAAAGGTACGGCAGACTGCTTGTAGGAGGGAATAAAAGGGGTGCTCGCTGACTCTATAATGGCTTGCTTTCAAAGAAATGCTGAACGCTATTTTCACTTCTCGCCCTTTTCCATGAAGGCGAAAAGGTGGCTTGAGGTAAACTTTTCTAAAAAGCGGGAGGGGGGTACCTATATTAGGAGAGGAAATGCGTCATTGTTGATGCCAAAAATAAAAACCGAAGTAAATCAACCACAACAATGAGTGTCGTAATAGATAAAATGTCAGGACCATTCGTACATCTTTCCATACTGTATTATTGCCAATTCTTGACTTTCAGAGAGAGAGAGAGAGAGAGAGAGAGAGAGAGAGAGAGAGAGAGAGAGAGAGAGAGAGAGAGAGAGAGAGAGACAGACAGACAGACAGACAGACAGACAGACAGACAGACAGACACAGAGGGTGACGGTGAGAGAGGGAGAGAGAAATCATGAAATAACCTTGCTTCCCTCATTAAAAAAAGACAAGCCTTTTCACCTTTTTAACTCATTTTGAATGAGCACATAAATAAACAAGAGGAAGACATCATACCTTTCCTTTGGAAATTTTATTTACATTTGGCCGCAGTTTTGCCGTACAAAATCACCCTCTTTCTACGCGGTGAGTATCACTTATCCTCTCAGAATGATATGCAATTCTGTTTATTCTGGCAAACACTTGAATAAATAAGCCATCTCTGCTCGTTGGCTGGCAAATCTGCATGTATCATGATTATGATACGTATTCTAATATATTTCGTATATATATATATATATATATATATATATATATATATATATATATATATATATATATATATATATATATATATATATATTCACCTTCCAATTGTCATTTTCATCGACTATCCGTCGGATCACTTCACATTCACAATACAAACATATATATATATATATATATATATATATATATATATATATATATATACATATATATATATATATATATATATATATATATATATATATATATATATATATGCTGTTGTAGCAATCGATATGTGCGCTGCAAACAAAAACTCTAGGATTAGCCATGGTTTCAGCGGTGAAACATCATTACCTGTACTCCAGAGTACCCCAGCAGGACTTCACGATACCATCACAATTTTTTAGTTTTCCTCTCACAGTGAGGAAATCCCAGATGAGATTGCAGCCTTCAAAATCAATGTCCACGAATCCAAAAATGAAATTTTAATTCAATAAGATATGATTTCAATCCACTGACTCGATGTCAATGTGAAGACGTTGGGCAATGAAGATGAATTCCATCTGAAAAACCGAGACAACTTTTAGAACTATCCAATATCAAACAGCTGGTGTTCCTCTTATTTTTTTTTTAGACAAGTAGGCTGATAACCAAAGGAATCCTGGGTACGTTGGCATCCTTTCAATTTTCGATCGATTCACAATTTCTGAAATCAATGGCTTAGACGACACACGCAATAATATTAGTTGAATGGCTCTGCAAAGGCTTCTGCTATCATAATGTTATTCTCTTCCCACTTTTGGAACATTGAAAAGACAATTGTTTGGGACTTGGTTACGATTGTATAGTCACGTAGACTCCTAAGGGTGCACAAAAATACCGACGCTCATCACTCCACATGGTGGCATTTATCAATTGTCACCAGTCTTTTCTAGACTCAAACTGAACTTTACATTGAAATATAATTCGATACTCTCTCTCTCTTCCCCCTCTCTCTATCGCTCTCGATGTGTGAGTGTGTTAATTTTGTATAAACTTCGTCAACGGACTTTGTCGGATCGATAAGCACCTGATAAAGATCTGCACGCTGTTCAATACACCCTAGTATTTGCATTGCAGTGAGTTTCGCATCCTTTTATCTCCTTCCAAATTTGTCTTAGACAGAGTTTCATCAATTTATCAGTTATTCTTTCCAGTCGACGAATATTTACACCATCCAATATGGTCTACCGTCCCCAAAGCATAAATTCACCTGCTTTATTTTCTGTGTTTTCAGAAAACGGCTGTCAGTCTTACTAAAATAACTGGCATAGATTTTATGATAGGCAATATTTGGGAAACATCTTTTTGTCCTTCTAATACATGTTAGTAAGCAGTGCTCTCTTAAAAAGGACTGCTTAATTATGTAGAGTCCTACCTAAGTCTCTAGCTGTCATTAGGTTAAGAGCACCGCTTTCTATGTATCTGCTACCATTAATCAAGCAACAAGCAACAAGCGGGATGGTCAAAGTACAGTGCAGGTTTTATTTAAGAGTGTCTTCTCCTTTTAGGATTATCTTATTTGAGACTAAGTGCCCCCCTTTGACCAGTTTAGTATCAGAGTTTCCCTCTCCTAGACATATGCCTTCACGAAGGCAAAGAGTGTATCCCTCCCAACAAATAACGCCATATGTCAGAGGGAGGCTAAACAGGTGGGTGGTCTGGAACTTTTCAAAACAGGATATGTATATATATATATATATATATATATATTATGCGTGTGTGTGTACTACACTTTTCAACGATTCCTTTCATAATGCACTCTGATTAGAGGTGTGATACTCCGATCCTGGGCAGATGTGCCGATCCACGCATATATAATTCAGTCATTTTTAAATGTAATATAGAAGTGATGAAAAAATATTGATAGTTATCTTCCTATCAATCAAATGCTAAAACTCTGATTCTTGTGCATTATGGGTAACCAAAGTATGGATTGCGGCCCGATTGTCTAAATCAATGTGCCACCGATAATATGTTGATTTTCAGAATGTAAAAAACTTGGGTGATTGGCAACATTTTAAATCTTTTGAGGGGGTACTATTCGCTATATAATTATACATAACTATGGCTTTGAAGTATTGCAGTGGGTTCCTTTGACTTAATTGACAAATCATTTTCCAAAAGACGAACATTTTTTAAGGGGGGGGTATTCACGCTGTAAGTTAACTTTTTAGCTGTCCATTTTATCAAACTAGGGATCTGAAGTATTTATAGTCCTTTTTTTTCTTTTCACTTCATTGAAAAATCATTTGTTTAAAACGCAGCCATTTTTAAATTGTGGGAGTTATTTATCATGTGACAATAATGCAGAATTTGGGGATTGGAAATCTCGTTGGGGTGTAAAGGGAGAGGGAACATTTATTTTCACCTTCGACGGTCAATATCGAGGGGGAATATCTGCTCTCACTTTTAGCGGTCAGAATCGATTTTTTTTTTAATTTCAGGGATGGACATCGAAGAAGAGTTTTGAAAGGTAAAATTGGAAGTGAACTTCATTTTTTTCACTTTCAAGTGTCAAAATTGAAATGGAACTTTTTTTTCACTTTTAGGGTTGAAAATTGCTGAGGAATTCCTGTTTCATTTTTGGGGGTCAAAATAAAGGGCATCGTTTTCTCCATTTTCAAGTGTCAAAATCGAAGACGAGCATTTTTTCACTTTCAGGGACCGTTTCAAAGAGGACAATTTTTTTCACTTTTATGAGGCAAATTCGACGGGTTTTTTTAATTCTACTTTCAGTATCAAGGATGAGAAATCTGTTTCAAGCTCAGGGATCAAATTCGAGGAAGAATAATTTTACATATATAGAGGTTAGAAAGGAGGGTGGCTTTTATTTCATATTTTCGTTTTTAGGTGTGTAAAGTTATGGAAACAGTGTTACTATATTTTCAGTATCCCCCCCCCCAAAAAAAAATTGCAGGGTTTGTTGTTTGCATTCTTAGAAAAAAGAAGAAAAATCTTGTTCGGATTTGTGGAATTACAATTTTTCTGTTAGTACAATTAAATGTTAAAATCCTAATTCTAATTAGCAGACTAATATCATTTTTGACAGAAAGTTAGAGAATATTACTTTTTCCAATTAGCCTGCTAATTATATTCTGAATTCAGGATTGATTTGCAAAAACCGTTAATACTTGTAGGCAGAGTTCTTTTAATTTGACTTCTTTGAAACTTTACAGAAAAAAAAAGTACAAAACAGTTACACAATGGTGACGTCACGCAATTTTTGCTGAAATTATTTACTCGTTGAGAAAGGTAGGTCAGTTATTTATAATTTACTCATATGGATTTCACACCTCTATGTATAATCGTAGCCTATGAGGGCACAAAGCTTGATTGCACTTCGATGTGCCATTTGTTATCTTTTGCCTACGGTCGTATTGTCTATGTTTTTCTATTTTTACGTATGGGTTACTTTTTTTTTTTTAAGAGACAGGCTTTGAAGGACTTGGCAATATGATATCTTGGGTGAACCGTGCGTGCTTTGCAATATAATGTCAGGAAATCCCGTGTGCTCGTAGGTTTGTACTGTCCTCAGCTGAACGGGCAGGATAAATGATTTTTCCTCCGTTTATAGTTCTGAAGATTGACATGTCATCAACGGGTTTATTACAAGAAAAAATCTAAAGATAAGACATGAAAGCCAAACGTATCACGGAGAAAGAGAAAAGATGAAAATAAACCGACTGATGGATAAAGTATATGAAGGAAAAGATATGTGAATTGCAGAATGTAATAAGATTTGGAAAAGCATAGACTATATGTAAGTCCTAGTAAATTATCTGTAGGAATTTACCCCCTGTAGTGACGAGTCTTTCAGCATTTGAGCTTTTTTTTCATGAAATTAGCATATTACAAGTTTTGGGCGTTTTTATTGACACATGTGTTCTTGTCGAAAGTGCGTGGAGGTGTCTGCTGATGCTTTTTATGCTTTGAAAACTGCCAGACGTAAACATATAGAAGCTGACTACGGGCTTATCTACAGGAAATCGCTATTAAGCGGCTACTGCACAAATTAAACCGGAATAAGGCCGACAGGCGACCGCATATAATTTATCATACAGTCTCCTCATCATTATAATATCTTTAGTACACTTATAATAATCACGACAGTCGTATGCGTTGATCGTCGTAACTCACACGTGTTACAGCTTATATATGTATGTATGTATGTATATATATATATTTTATATATATATATATATATATATATATATATATATATATATATATATATATATGTGTATATATATATATGCATATATATGTGTATATATATATATATGTATATATATATGTGTATATATATATACGTATATATATATATGTAGTATATATATATATTTATATGTATATATATACATGTATATATATATGTATATACATATATATATATATATATATATATATATATATATATATATATATATATATATATATATATATATATGAAGTGTTCGCTAAATTGGTCGGAATCGTTAATAGGCTTGAAGGCGCCAGATTAACATCGGTCGCTGGCGCCGCTAGGAAATCTGTAATTATCTCGAAGCAATATTACTAAGCATAGTTTAGTATAGCACAGTGGCATCAGAGGTGGAGGAGAGTGGCAGAAAGATTATACTGTGTCAGTCTTGAAAGTGGGGAGAGCCTTGCATTCAAAACACGGGGCTCGAACACTGGCAAAAATATCACTCTGCACGATGTGTGGATGATTTTTAAGAGCTGGACCGCTCATCCCGTGTCAGATGAAGTCTTGCAAATTACGGTCTGCATTGATTGTGGGCTTATTTCAGAACAGAATTCTTCCATTTATATCTGTCTCCAAATCCTGACCTTTTGATTTTTTTGCTTCGTAGTGTTTTTGTCTGCCTTCGGCGATAGACTGATTGAGGTTTTGCGGCAGTGCTCTTTCCTCTCGTCATGATCCGACATCTTCCTGAGTCTACCGCCTCTATTCTTCGCTCCATAAATATCTTGATCACACAAAAAATTTACAACTGCTTGACTACAGTTAATATGGTCAGCTATAACACATCACGATAAAACCCGATTCTTAAGTTCAATAATCCTACCACGTTCAAAATCAGAGAACTTCGGTCTGTTCTCCATTCTGTTTTAACACGAACAGAAACCAATATATTGTTGTTATATCACGTCAATCGTCCTCGAATTTAAAGTTTAGTTGCAATGTACATTTTAATACAATTTCGAATTCCACTGAAACTACTCAACTCATGAACACTGCTATTTCTTTTCCCATTTGATAGTGTTTATAAGATGACCAACCTCATGATCACAAACGTTGATGTATTTGTTCCTGATGATAATAGAATTATTCAGATTTTTCATTTGTTCAATTTCTTAGCAATGCATTCTCAGGAGAAAGGTTATGTAATCATTTTCCCCCCATTGTTACTGATTGCTTCAAATTTTGGTTTTTCAATTGTGTTTTTGATTTTTGATTCTTCGTTATCCCTCCCCCTCCAATTGTATGGATTTTGTTTTTTTTTTACTGTTTATTTCAACCTACTAAAAATGCATTTATATTTTGAACCAATAAGTACGAAACAAAACTGAGCCCTACCCTTTGCAGGTGATCTGGACTTTACCAAGTTAAAACTTTAGAAAAAAAAACAGACATCAATTCTCATTCCAAACTACATCATTGTCATGTCTTTTGAAAGAATTGACACTGAGGGGTCCTTGTAGACAGAAGGAAACCTACAATTAACAGGTAAGCACCTCCTTTTTCCCTAAGGGTGTGAATCAGACGTGGGCTTCTGGATGTTACACCGCAGGGTCAACACTCTGAGGGATAGCAGACCAGTAAAGTCAGTGCACATTTGGTTCGTCCTACTGCTGCAGCAATTTTTTCCAACAATCGTCACTCACGAAGTCAAGCCATTCATCAATTCATATACCTTCATCATCTTTTATCTCCAGTCGTTGGATTCTCCTGTTCCCCAAGGTTTCGCCACATCTCTCAATTATGGGCGTTGCGGGGCCATTACTTTCTGAATTTGTCCAGTTCATCTCGCCATCTCAAATCCTACCGGTTTCCGTTCCGCATGTGATCTTCAGGGATTCACTTTGTAAGTCGTGATATCCATCGGTTGTCTGCCATTCTTGCAAAATGACCAGTCTATTAAGATTTTGAGTCTTTCAATGGATTCTCCGGTGTCTTGGACTCCGGTTCTTCCCCTAATATATTGCGTTATCTAGTGATCTTTCCACGTAAGTTTGAGGATGATTCTTTTATGTGCACGTTGCATGATTCTCAGAAGAACACCAGTCTCTTGGTTAGGCTTCGTGTTTTAGCTCCATAGATGATTATCAGGAACATGCAATGGTTGAATAACCTTAGCTTTATTGCCGATGGAATTTTCTTGTTCTTGAAGATTGAGCTTGCTCTACTGAAGGCTTGCCATCCTAGAATGATGTTTCGTTTTATTTCTTCTTCTTTTGAGGATTCCATGGCGATGTGTTGCCCTAGGTAGATGTACTGGTCTACTTCCTCCAGTTTAATGTTTTTCATTTTTATTAAAGCAGTAAAATATGAAATTCCTCTACTGGAAGTATTTATCGACTTTAGGAAGGAGTCAGTAGAAATTTTTAAGGTTATTGGTGCAATCAAACATAAAGACTCAGAGCCTTTACCGCTGAATAAAAAGGCTAGGTCAAGGTGAAACCAGCTCACCCAAACTCTTCAAAGCCTGCCTCAAGATAATCTTCTAGAACCTAGACTTGGAAAATAAAGGAATCCCGGCAACCTCAGAATTGCAGATAACATCATCATTGTTGCGCAGAACTTTCACAACCTCCAGCTAATGATAGACAAAGTGAACAGGGAAAGCAGGAAACAAAGTTAATATACAACAAACTTGTCAGAAATATGCATTCATATATAGTATATGACAAAACTGTAAACTCAAGTGAAAAAGAAATATTCACTTGAGTGTTACATATGTATATGTATGTATACTTGTACCTGTGCGTGCGTGTGTGAACAATCTAAACGCAATTCGCACCGGAAAAGCGAAGAGTGAATTTTTTTCAATCCATCAAAAATCAAGATATTATTCCGTTTCAATAGAATTTTCAATTCAATTTCATTAAAGGACGAATATTGAAAAAAAACTAATTTTCTATTTTGAACTTTATTTTCTCAATATAAAATCTTCTTCACTCTCTATCATCCTATGATTTATCATATTTGTATTTTTTTTATTGATTTCTACGGATTTAATGTATAAATCCCCACGAGATGTAAATCATCTTAGTTTCTTTTTTGAAAACGCTCTGGAACTCCTTGAATTTAGAGTCTTACTCTTGGAATTAAAGAACAGGGAAAATTAGGAGAAAAACATTTTTCTTCTCAGTAATTTTTCTGGTTCATTCGAGAAATCATAATTCAGGCTTTTGATCTGAGATAATATATTCTTTTTAATTATTTATATTTTTTAATCATTTTTATCGTTTATTCGGACCAGTCAGATATTTTTAAATAGATATTTCTCATTTTTCTATACCTTGCTTAGACTGAAACTTACTCAATGATATTATGATAAAGACAAATAATTGAATATAGCTAAATAAAGATAAAATATTATCCTTCGTATCTATTTTCATGTATATTTATCTGTTCTGTCATTTTTGTAAATTTAAAAATATGTGAGACTTTGTGTCGATACTGATCCATTTGTCACAGTTTAGCAATTGACTGTTGCAGACGATAGCTTCGTTCAATACACGTTTTTCTCAAATTCCGTTATCTTTTGGAAGAATTACCCTAGTCCGGAAAGCCTTGGGCAGAGCAAGCCCAACCTTCAAAAACAAAAGGATCCCATCAGTCCTGAGAACTGAGAAGCATGCAACATGCACATGAGAGAATCGTGCTTAAGTTAACATGGTGGGATCACAAGATATAATATATCAGGGAGGAAACGAGAGTCCGAGACATCATAGAATCCATTGGAAAACTCAAATGATGATAGTCTGGTCATGTTGCAAGAATGGTAGACAACCTATGGACATCACGACTCACAGCATGGGATTCCAGAGATCACATGCACAACTGATACCAGTAGAATACAGGATGGAGAGACAAACTAGACTAATTCAGAAAGTATTGACTAGGTGCATCCTTTGATTGATTTTCTGAATAGTAAGTTCTTACATTTTTATCTCTCTCAAATGTCTTGATGGGGGCTCCTTAAAGTAAAGATGCTCTTTATTATCCATTATCAGGAACAGATTCTACCCTCGAACCCTAAAATTCAATTTTTCGAAACCTGCATTCACTTCATCATATACTTCATGGAAAATAACGTGTTAATATTATGGACATCGTGTGCGGTCCCTGTTATTTTTCTATAAATAAATTCAAACTTCCCAGAATTCATTTTATCCATTATAATGAATGTATGAATTTTATAATTTTTCTTTAATTTGATGTAATTATTCAACTGAATTATAGAATATAATAGGTTTTCCTTCTTCCTATAAGAATAAAAATCGAATGAACGTTGTGTATTCAATAATTTCGTTTGAGGAAATAATAATTCGTTCCTTTTTGTGATCATCGTAAAGAGTACTCTCATTTTTTTGATAGTATTAACATTCAAATAAGATTAAGGGATTCAGTTATGTGCACCAGGGGAGAAATAAATGAATCCCCCCCCCACCAATGGATTTGGTCACTCTGTGACTTCTGTATTTACGGATTTTCATTTTAATCAACTGATCAGTAAATAACACTAAAATATACTGATAATATCTTAATTATTATTTTATTCTCTTAATGAAAGATATTGAAAACCTTTAGCACTAAGGCAATAATCATTTCTTATTATTTTTACGGAAGAAAATTTGAATTTGAAAAAAATATTGTCATCGATAATGTCAGCTCATTATTGATTTTCTTTAGATGTATTAAAGTAACATTGAATTCCTAACTGAAAAAATGTACATTATGATGAATGAACATTGTTTTTGTTTACATAAAATTTAAGTTTAATTCGTGTCTAGAAAAACATAAAGAAAAATCAGAATTTTATACACTTTTTATAACAGGTGTCGATTTTCCAGTGAGAGATTTTTGCTCATATATATATATATATATATATATATATATATATATATATATATATATATATATATATATATATATATATATATATATATATATATATATATATATATATACACATACATACATCCATATATATATATACATATATATATATATATATATATATATATATATATATATATATATATATATATATACATACATACACACACACACACACACATATATATATATATATATATATATATATATATATATATATATATATATGTATATATGTGGGTGTATATATGGATATACTTATATGTATATACATATATGTGCATATATACTTATATATATATTTATATGTATATATAAACATACGCATATATATATATGCCAAGTACTTGCACAGACACAGACACGCATGTATATATATATTTGTTTATATATATGTATATGTATATATACACATATATGTATATATATATATATGTATATATATATATATATATATATATATATATATATATATATATATATATATGTACTCGTGCACACACGCATGTTGGTATAACTTTATACTTACTGTGTATGAGTGTTTATCTATAAAAATCTGCTTCTCACAAAATACCTGAAAATTATGCAAACATTCTCAGTTTAAGTGAAAAATTGAATTAAATCTATAGCAAAAAAAAGATTGGCAGACAACAGAATAAACATTCAGATAAAAAAGAAGACCTCCTATTGCCATCATTGAAATTGGAAGAAAACTTCAACACTATGGCACTTTGTAGAACAAATGCGTTTTCGTCTGCAAAATGTTAAAAAAATTTTTGTTGTTGCAAGACACCGATGTAGAAGAGATAAAATTCTACTGAAAGATGCATAGTAGAGAAAAAATACAATGATGCATTGTATTAAAAATAATTTATTGGAGTTTACTGACAACTTGGCACCATGCAACATGAAGACATTATTAGGAGCGAAAACCACGATAAACTCGAAACTTAGAAGAAGAAAAAAATACCAAAAAAGTTCAACAAAAGACTAGATGCTGTAACCAAGAATTCTTCTGCTCAAAACTAAACTTAGTTTCATGACAAAGATAGAAGAAAACTGAGTAATCAGAAGTTGGTCTTGGCAAGACGGTGCATTCATAACAAAAATGTCATCCGAGAGAAACATTTTGAACCAAGACTGATCTAAATTGATTTAATTCACATCAAAATAATGTGAAATGATTGAACGCTGGCGATTGTGACTTCAATCATGGGCATAGTATCAGGAATGTCAGTAAATAGAAAACAACGATGCATTGATAGAAGATTAAGCATCTGTCATCATCGGCATTCTCATAGACAAGATAAGCCTTTCATAACTTTTGCTTACTAGTGCGAAGATCGAATTATCAGCACCAACCAAAAGGGCAATTACGTCATCCATTACAGACCAATGATGCATGCGAACTACAACAGCCACTGACTGCCATTTTGACCCTATATTCTTTTTCGGCGCGAAAGCCTATCGGATTGACAATTGGAGGGTAAGACAAAAATATTGCTACTAGTTTTCCCATTTGTACACAGACGGTTTTATTCCAAATGAAATATGTTTAAATATGTCTGGTATGATTGGTATCTGTTGAAATGTTCTCCCATTAAAACTTTTGTTTGTCTCGTTGAGATACGTACATGAAAAGAATACTCTTTTTGCCATGGGAAAACAATCTTCAGGTCAGGGCTAACATCAGGTCCATAACAAAACAAGTGGAATTCTTTCCAAATCATCAAAAATTTGCGTTGCTGCTGTCCCACATAAAACAACAGCTTTCAGATTGATCAAGCATTTTGAAGAATGCCGAGAAGACCTCAAATATAGGCGAAGAGGAGAGATACTGCTAACCTCACCGAATGAAGAATTTTAGGCAATAATTCAGGAACTGGCATCAGAAGACTGTCGAATTATCATTTATGTTACTGAACATCAGCTACTGAAATCTGGATATCACATTGTTTGGAAGAATCAATTTTCAGCAAACATTTTGGCTTCGGCATGCTTTTGGCTCGTTCAGCAAAAATCATCCAGCTCAAACAACTGATATTTCCATCCACCTTTTAAGCAAGATTACAGGCTCATAGAACAAAGTTCTGATTAAAACGAAGGCCTTTTGTTCACTCGCTGACCTGTTTCATACTATTGCTTATTTGTGGAAACAATTACTTTGCAGTATTTACTTTCTTCAACTCAGCTCTTCGCCAATCAATGTCTTGCCCTTAACAGGACCATTGCGTTGTCAGGCCATCTTTTCAATTTTCAAGTATAATCCATTTTTTCAATTCACTAAGCGTTTTAGGACCATCAATGTGCGTTGCTTTGTAACTATATCCTGTAAATACACTCTGATAGGATATATTGTGAGGAACAACAAATTCTGATTAGAATATTGACTTAATATGGTCTGTCTTTCCACCGTATACCAACATTTAGTCTTGTGGTAAGCCAAACCAATACAAATAAATGTCAAGATACCCCCGAACAAAAAAAAGTGAAAAGAAATAACAAAAAACCAGAGCTGACCAATTAGTTGTACCAGGTGAAAGATCGCACGCTCTTCTCTTTTTGCTACTTTCTTTTCACTGTCAAACATACCATTTATACTGAAATTTCTCGTCAGATATTAGATTCTTACTGATGACAATTGACTAATCATCTTTTGACACAACTTATAAAATATTCAATTCCACATTGGCTGGCTTTAATCAACTCTCTTTATGGAAGCCACCCCTATCAATGTTCAATTATTGAAATTTCCGTGACATAGTCATGATAAAAAATAGTTTTACCTTCTTTCATCAAATGTCCTAATATGCATCATTAAAAATCAAATTATAACACAAAGCTTTTGAGATTTCTCCTTCATTAACCGGCAATCGTAAGCATTCTACTAACTAGCTTTTTAGCAATCTAGTAAATAAGAAAAAATTAATCGATTAAAAAATTCAAATATATCTCATAAAAAATATCTAGGCTTTTGATAATAGCGATAGAATAACTTCCCAGCGCCCTAATTCTTCTCTGACTGTAAGTTACATCAAAGCTGCGCAGCCGGTTCTCGAGATATTCGAAATGGCTGGATACTTCCTGGACATGCCTCGTATATAATGTCTATATTAGAACTATTTTGCCCATAAAGTTCATCTCAATTCCTGACCATTTACAATCACGTTTTTTACTTCCAACGCACAATTTACTGTTTGGGTGTCGAAATGTATAAAAATTCTCTAATTAAATAACTTTTTAAGGGCTAAGGTTATTTGTATTCTTTCATAGCGCTGTAATACATTCACTCAGTCGGTTATAACCAATTCTTTTGTGAAGAGGATGAGGGGGGATATACACGTTTCGTATAATCGACGCATATCTCTAAAGCTAGTACTTTGAATACATTTTCTACAAGAACATGACTGGCTTTTGTCAAGGTCAACAAGTGCTTACTCTCCCACTCTTATCTCCGTCAGCCATTGTGTTATGTCGTTGATGAGCATATTGTCCGTCGAAATATCTTTTGATGGAACAGAACAGGGATGTTGATTCATGCCTTCTCGATGGACATTACTACTGAGTGAATAAATGCAGTAGCAACATCTTTCATTTTTCAAATTCATATATTTTCTACATATAATTGGTAAGGGTTTATTTTCTATGTATGTATTTCCATCCATTCCATCAGGCGGGTGCAGAAAATAATTACGGTTTTAGTTATCTTGATTTTTGATGCAATTTTTTTGACTTAACAATCAATTAACTATGTTCATATAATGTACCATTTTAAAGCATAAATTTTACTCTATCTATTTAGGCTTAACATTTTTTCATTGCTTATTCATATCAGAAAGAACACTAAAATGTCGGCACGAAAATTAATTTTTATTTAGTTACGAACCATTAGATTACTACCCAAACGACTAAAAATAAACTAGCAGTAAAAACAAATACCTGAACTTGAGACTACACAGGAAAACAAATAGAACAGCGCAGAGAGACCAATGCAAACCCAACAACAAAAAACAAATAAATAAAAATCCCAGAATACAAACTATAAATCTATGAACAACCATGAACACACTACACCCACTTATATGCAACTTAAACTTACAGTCTAGTTACATTTTAACTCAGACCAACCCAACGTCAAACCTTTAACTATTTAATCAACATACTTATTTATTCATTGGACAACACAACCACTAACCCCAACCTGCCTCATTACATCTTCCCAAGATACCTTTGTTACATTTACATTCTATACCAATATTACTATCTCAAATCTGCTCTCAACCAATGAAACTTCACGTATGTAAAAATCCAATTGTGTTTTACTAATTACTAATTCTCATTATTTTGAAATTCAATCTATTTGCTCTATAAATTAATTCCTCCATATTAACCACTCGAATACACTCTAATTCACCACGAATCGCGTTCACCCCATCCACTTTTATTCGATCACCCACCCACACAATAAGTGAGAAGAGAAACGAAAGGTTTACAGGCTGGGTCCACAGCAAAAACAAAGTCGCAAAAACAATATAATCCTTCCTCAGAGTTTTGAAATACGAAAATAGCTTTCATGTTGCAAATAATACAAGTGCATATGATTTCACGATTAAGTCACATAAATTAAGATCACCTAGGACAGGAAACATACTGACAGCGCAATCCTGGCTAGTTACCAGCTGGAATACAGCGAAGAATTTAGGCAAATAAATACAATAAAATATGCCTAGTAAATTATATACTGAGAAGCTTGTGGCTTTCATTGAATCTTTATTCCTTATCAATTGGATTATTATAAATCTTTTGAATCGAATT
This sequence comes from Thysanoteuthis rhombus, assembly GCA_963457665.1. Lineage (NCBI taxonomy): Eukaryota > Metazoa > Mollusca > Cephalopoda > Oegopsida > Thysanoteuthidae > Thysanoteuthis > Thysanoteuthis major. The sequence continues at coordinate 42,699,980 of OY735203.1, read as the reverse complement.
AATATCTTAATATGGAGGTCCAACGAAGATGACCCCATAGGCGTTAATTCAATAATAACAATAACAACAACAATGATCATTATACGAAAATCCCATACAACGTTACTAATGTTAACCTTAAACTCAGTTTATCCGTAAATCTATCCATAATTCGACTTGTACCAGAACTCGAAAGTCTAAATAAGATCACCCCATGGCTCAATCGACCTTCCCAGAAGATAACACTGAAGAGGCAGCTACACAATAAAAACATCCATCCATCATAAATTCAACGTAAGAACGCAATTGATCACTGAACAGACCGAACACTGACCCTAACATCATAAAGAAGAACAGAAAACGATACAAAACAATAACCTTGGAATATAAGATATAAAAAAACAAAAATAAGAAGAATCACTCCATGAAAGTAACACTTGTTGTAAGTCGAGACAAGAAGTAAACAAACAACAAAAAAAAAAAAAACAAAAAAAAAGTTGTCCAACGCCCTCAACGATTGCGTGAAATTGATCTATAAAAATTGCAAATATATATCCATCTACCTACTTTGGCAGCATTTTCCTTTGATACATCTTTCATGAAATATAACAGACGAGGGATATCTTTTTAATCTTTTAGTAACATTTTCCTGTTTTTGCAAAAAATGTCTCGATCTTTGCTTTCAACGATCATAAATATTGTCCAAAAGATAAAGCGCTCTCAGTAGCACTAACTGTCATTCTCAATATCATGCAAAAACAATACAACCTCATCCTGATGAAAATGGATGACAGAGCACCCGAAAGCGCTTTATTTGCTACATTATGGTGAGAAGTTTTTCAGGAAGATCTTTCAAATAGAGAAAATCACTTGTTTGATCACACTTATAGTGCAACAGTATACAGCTTCTTTGGATAATATAAAAACTATCTATTGAATAAATGCGTCTACCAAATTTCAGGAAGGACAAACACAGTAACTCAAGTACCTAAGATATACACATTTTGAAGTGTATCTAGCGAGCGTTATTGCTGTGAGTTCAAGGGCCTGAGGAATTCAATAGTTCAGGGATGAGCTCTAACAAACTTGCTGCCTTCAATTTGGTATTGATGTATACTCAAGTGTAACTTATTGATTGTATTGCAAAAACTAAATTGATATCAACAAGAAATTTTGATGTAAACAATCGCAAACAAGATGGCTTCCTTAAAGCAATGGACATTTGTATTGAATAGATATTGAAAACATATGATATACGTGGTTTTTATTGTTTGCCAGAAGCACAGGAACCGGAAAACGAAAGAAATTTAACGTGCTCTGAAGTTACTGATGGCTACCTGGCAGGAAAGAATGGAAAAAATAGCTCATGCTCCGCAGACCCTGATCAAACCATTGTTTTTTTCTCGGTTCGGGTATCATAGAAAATTAGCTCTCCACTCATATTACGTATAGTCAGACAGAACTGGGTTCGATTTTCAGTATGTTCGAAGAATGTAGGAAACTCTTCATTGGGACAAACAGTGGCTTAGACTCTGGGATTTAGATGAAATAGAGTAAAATCTGAGTTGCACCCTCTTCAGCTCGAAAAGAGAGCTGTGAATGGAAGAGGAGCCCTCGGGTAGCTTCCGACTGCAGTCAGTCTCTCTCTCTCTCTCTCTCTCTCTCTCTCTTTCGCTCTCTCCCATTCTCTCTCTCTCTCTCTCTATATATATATATATTTCTCTCTCTCTCTCTCTCTCTCTCTATATATATATCTATATATATATATATATATATATATATATATATATATATATATATGTTTTTATATACATATATATATCCTCAGCATTCCAAGTCCTAAACTGAGATTGAGAGACAGAACCACACAGCAGGCTATCGCTTCTTACTCCTTATTTAGAAGCCACTGTCAGTTTCAATTTAAGACAGAATGGTTAAGGATTCCAGATAGGTGCCATTTTCTATGCACGTGCTGTTATAATACTGAAAGGTATTCGCAGTAGTATTTAGACAAGTAAGATTAATCATTTTATGCAAATATAAAGTCTTGTTTATTCCTGGTATCTTTTTTTTTTTCAACCGTCTGTTTCAATTTTCTGTTGACAGAATATATATATATATATATATATATATATATATATGTATATATATATATATATATATATATATATATATCCCTTCCTCACGTGTTTCCCTACTTAAACTCTTGATTGAAACAAAATCGGAATGTCTTTCCGAACCCGCTATCCATCGAGCGTGTAGAACCTTCAAAGGATTTTTGTAGATACACAGATAAAGCAAAATACAACGTGGTAGAAGCAGATGAGACTGTTTGGTGACACGTCAAGAAGTTATTTAAGAGCGAATCGAACTGTAAATTCTGTCAAGATACTGTCTATAGTTTTTTTAGGGGTTATTGAGACTCAAGAGGTTTTTTTTCTGACAATTAAACACCTTTTTATCTTAGTGTACCGCCATTATATTCGAATATTACACCTGGAGAAAGCCGTAGAGTGGATTGACTGAAAGGTCATATTAATAACACAAACTGCAAGAGGGATTTCAATCACCGTTCTATCTCTACAAAGATGAGAAAAAATAAACCTGGATAACGACTCCCTTATCGTCTGCTTTATAAGAATTTTGTTATTAAGGAATAGATATATGATCCAACAGAAGTAATGATGAACTGCGTTATAACATACTGGAACTATTTAAGATAATCTCCTGTTAATACACAGTGAATATATCATTCGGCCTAGACAACATAAATATGATAAACAATTACAGGAAAGGGGAGTTACTGCTGGAAATCGGACCAGCGACTGATCGGGTAGTCGCTTCAACGTGGCGTTGCCCTTACCATTGAGCTAGACAGCCACTGTTAATGAAAAGTAATTACAAATATTGGATTGCTTCCGTTCGATTTCCTTCTACTCCTGCCACCAACTGGGTAGGAGTCTCTTGTTCGGCTGACGAAAGCCAACGTAAACATTCGTATTTGAATGTTTTCCTCCCATACATTGGTGTCCGTGGCAGATAAAGAATATTATCGTCATATGATATAAAACTTTGAAGTATGAACTCATCACATGACGCATATGTCTCCATTCCAATCTGTGGCGCGCACCTAAAAGAGGAAAAGTTCTCATACATACTCGTAAATGACACATTTCATCGTTATCATCATCATTCATTTAGCCTCCGTCGGTGGACATATACTGTCCCAAGGATTCGCCACATATCTCTATCATGGGTGTCGTGTAGCTAGTATTCTCTGAACTTATCTATTTTGTCACATCATCTCATATTTTGCCGGCCACATTTTCGCATATGATCGCTGGGGATCGTAATGTCAGACGGTTGTCTCACTTTCTCGCAGCGTGACCAGCTCGATGGCATTTTAGTTATCTATTGGATTTTATAACATCCCTGACTCCCGTTTTCTCTCTTATATACTGTACTGTTTTGTGAGCTCTCCATGTAATGCTAAGCATGATTCTTCCATGTGCACGTTGCCTGGATCCAGTTCGAGGGCCCATCATTTGATTAGTAACCATGTTTAACTCCATAGGTGACTATCGGGAAGATCCATTGGTTGTTGACACTTCTTTAAAACACATAAAGCAGGCAACTGGGAATGACCTTCGAAATCATTTTTGAAGTAATTTTTGAGACAACAAATCATCAGTTTGCGACACTGAAATATTTTGAGTTTGTTACCAAATCTTTATTGTTATAAGACATAACTTTTCAGCCTTTGAACCATTTGTCCGCCTTTACATACCTCTCGTATTCGATAACAGAAAATATCCAGAAGGTTACCGGATTCAATAAATACCTGAGAAAAATCAGAAATGAATTAGCCATCGTTTCATGAATTATTCGGATGAATATTCACATTCCTGTTGGGATTAGTGATTATTTATTTTGTCACGCATGCACACCCACGTACATACACTATTGCAAACGCAGCACAACATGTAAATGCACACACTTTACAAATGCATACATGCATCATCATCATCATCATCATCATCATCATTATCATCATCTTTCTCCAAAGCTCTCTATCAAGGGTGTCGCAGAGCCAGCACTTTCTGATTTTGTCTAGCTTTTCATGTCATCTTTCGTTCTGTTGGCCACAATTTAGCATATTTTCTAAAATATCACAAATTGAACGGTACATTGAATTTACGCTCATACAGGCCCACCCTGCGTGCACACACACACTCATGCACACACACAAACACACACACACACACACACACACACACACACACACACACACAATCGTGTTGACTAATTAATAAATGAGTTTATAGGTCTGTAAATTGGTAGCTCTGTAGCCTAATGATCGAAAAATATTTATTTTACAAAAAAAAAGAAGATTTTTAACATAATCTAATTCTACGTCATTGCCCTTAATCCAACACCCCTCAATTGAATACATTAGTGAATGTTTTAGATTTAAATTCAGCTAATCACTGTTAGGCTTGCCACTTATCGATCCACCCTCGTTTTTGAGCCCCACATTAGCCTAAATCAGCATCATTATGAAACTTTTTGAGCGATAAATGATATACTCAGTAAACTGGAATGGTTTCATATGAAGATTCTGAGGAGTTTTAAATCACACACAAAAATGTCTTGCAAAATTTGTTAGACTCAGAAAACATTTTGCAAGTGGCTTTTCACGTAATCACAGTAATTATGTGAACATTACATTTATTTGCAATTTAGTTTTTCCCATTCAATATATCATACATTTCAATCGCGATAACATAGGCAATAGGTGCATACAATATAACAGGGAATCATTTTTGAGCAAAACAATAATTGTAAAAGAAATGTCAGCTATTAAATGGGGCTTTTAACGTTTATAATTCCATATTATGAGATTACATGCTATCAGAATTCAGCTTACCACACATATCATATTACTGTAATAAAAAAGGAATTTTTTTTTCTAACACTCGTTCTTGGCCTTCTGAAAAGACATACATTTTGCATCTGTGCAAAGCTCGAGAACATATGCTGTGGGGTGATCGAGAAAGCGACTACTCTCTTCCCCTTCCTCCGTTGTTTGCGGTGGTACTCTTCATAGTCATCAGTGTTTATGCAGTATGTTAAAGATTTGTTTTGGATGATATCGATCTAGGAATGAATATTTGCAGGCATCTCTATTTCTATCTATCTCTTTGCATATTGAAATGAAGATCGGATGTAGCAAAGAGGGACTCAAAGTTGGGCCCAAGTTTCAGATTATACTTACAGTGTAAATCGACGAATAAGCTACAGAAGTTCCATAAATGTAATTTCCTAAAACCAAATCTTTACCCTTAGCAATTCATTGATGATTCATTTTACCTTTCAAAGTTCGAAGACAAAACTTCAACGTCCTGGACATAATAAAGCAAGGCAGCCACGTTAACTTTAACTCATCAACCTTTGTGATGTTTTATCAAGTTTCTCATTACTTTGTGAACTGAAATGTAAACTGATATTTCCAGTATGGCGGACATCTCTTGTGCACAGCGACCAAATATCACCATCTTATTTGATGACGTCACAAAATTTACAGCTTATTCTTGATATATCTTTCTCACAGATGGCAGACATGTTGAACTCCAGTTTGGAATCCTTCCTGCTTCTGCATTTGATTACAAAAGTTCCAAGTTGATTATCTGGTACGTGTAGCAAGTAAGATTTTAAAATATATCTGACTTGTCTTTGCTACCAACTTCTATACGTATGTCGTCGTGATAATTTGAGTCTTCCCACAATTGCCGAGATTGAAGCAAAAGCGGACAGTCTATGCATGCCACTCATCTTTTCTTGATGCGCACACTCAGTTGAGTTAGAAATTGTCGGTATCTTTAGAGCAAATGTTATACATTATAAATTATCTCGGCCTGTTTTTTTCCAGAAAGGTCATCTGATGTTGTGTATGGCTCGGCTCGGAGTCATTTTTGCTAATAGATCCGGTTTTTTGTTCTTTGTTGGATAATGTGCTTTTATCAAAACATTGTTAATCCATTAACACACAGAGAAGAACAGAGATTGAAAAGATAAAAAAAAGAGAAAAAAAGACGGCCATACTCACAAACAGTCAATAAAAATGTTTGCAGGCACACATACGTAATTGTTGATATTTACTAAGCTTTATCTGATACTGCACCAGGTCAAATAGAAAGAAGAAAGTAAAAAGACCATGTTTTGTCAATCTTATGCGTATGGAGAGTCTGTTTGCGTACCTTAAGAATCAATATTCGAAACCCTCAAACATTAAACACTGGTACCCATGAGGAGTATGCACCTATCTCAGCCACCAACCAAACATGCCTCTACGTATAGATATATTTCAAAGTTGAACATAGTATAGCATACGGCTCTAGTAGGGTGCATCCGGCGAAGATCAAATCCATTAGACTCCACTGTTCTTCAACTTAAACTTCAGAACTTTTCAACTTTGCCTTCAGAACCTTTACCTTTGCATTCAGAAGTTTCAAGTTTGCCTTCGAAAATTTTAAGATTGAATCAAAAATATTTAGAAAAGTTGCACGTCGATTCTGAGAAATACGTTTAAATCTGATGTGAACGTTTCTCCAGATTTTGGTAGTATACTGTTACAATTACATAGTAAGCATGCAGTGAATGAACGTAATTAGACGAGTGTTTCTCGTAATGTGTTCAGCGAAATCTGGTGTTTTTGATAAAATATAATTTAAAAAAAATTTGGAAAAGATTTTTTATGAAGAATTCATGTTCACAAATTTCAAAATAATAATTCAGGCGACGTGAAAGCTAAATCAGGCTTTTCTAAATAACAACCTGGACACTGCACCAGATATGCAAATTCCAATATTGAACCAAATTTTATGAAGTTGGAAATAAAAGTCAACAAGCAGGAGTTATTGAATATCTGTCACGAAATAATTTGTTGAATCACCAATGTCGACGAATCTAACTAGCACTCTTCATAATGATTAGATTGTGGAATGTACAAAGAAAGGAGACTGAAAGACGCTCGGAAAAAAGTCAACTGTCACATATAAAACTACATACACGTGGGTGTGTAGCAGTGAATCAACAGAAAAGCCTTATAGCTGTGGGAGAAGGCAAATGTTATTGTTATGAGGGGAGGTCACGAATTCTTGCCTCACCTAAAGTCTTATCCTTTTATTCTGATCTGCATTGTTTACTTACTTCCGTATAGTATTGACTGTTTGAGTAATTGCAACTAAGAAGAGTATACAACCAATACATCCTCTTGATAGTCACCTACGAAGTTGAAACATGGAACATAACCGAGAGACTGACCCTCAAACTGAGAACCATGCAACGTTCCCATGAAAGAATCATGTTCAACATCACACCGAAAAACCACAAGACATTACCGTATATTAGAGGAAAAACTGGAGTCCACGACATCATAGAAACCATTAGGAAACTCAAATGGCAATGGGCTGGCGAGGTTCCAAGAATTGCAGATAACCGATGGACATCATGATCCACAACATGGATTGTCAGAGATCAAATGCAGAACCGAGGTCGACAGAATATTAGATGGTTGGATCGACCAGTTCATAAAGTTTTGGCTATATAGATAGAGGTGTGACGAATCCTTGGGGAAGGTTATGTCAAACGACAGACGGTAAAAGAATGATGATAATGATGAGAAACAATCAAATTCAAGATGGAAGAAAATACCACTTGTAAAATAGAAATGGTTGACTATGCTTCATCTAATAGAAAAAATCATATCGTTATTCTCCTTCTTAAGAAAAAAAAACAATGTTGATTCGTTGAATATCACACATCACAAATAATTTTAATCTTTCAAGTTGAATGTTCAAATTTTTATCAGCTTTGGCAGTTATTTTTTCTCAGTATACAATAACATAATACACTGCCTGTAACTTTGAGGAGAGACTAAAACATCACTGTTAACGATCATTGGAGCATGGATTGTTCAAAACATTGTGATGATAATATCCAAATTATGATGAAGGTTTTCAATTGTCCGAACAAAGATTGGAATGATGGAGACAATATCTTGATATATGCGTTTGGATTCATTTCACTTTGCTGCTCCTGTTGGCCCCCATCTATGGTGCTACGCCATTCTTTACAGTTGCCAACAGTCACGATTTAAAAATGCTACCTAGTCCCCTCATCAACGAGTTTTTTCGGGAAAGCATTGGGCCATTTTGACTCTCATAATGTAACAAGGCAACGATCAGAGGAGACCTTACAACAAGTACAGGAAAAACACTCTCTTGTGGGATTACTTGGTCAGTAGTGAGAAGCCATTGAGTGAATTAGTGTACCAAGTCACAATAACGGACTTTCTCCTTCTTCACGACAAGCACAGGAATTATAAACAAAACTTTTATCACCCAGGTCCAGGTTCGACTCCATGTGTCTCCTAGCGTTTTGCCGTCAAAAAGGAGAAGACTTTATGCGAGATTAAGGAAAATAGAGTAAAGCAGCTGATGACAATCTCAAAAAAGTATTTTTCAGACGGTTTTGAGAAATAAATGGGACACTGGGATAACTGTGTCACATGAGAAGTACTTTGAAGGGAACTAAAGTGCCATTGCCCTTGGTAGGTTATTTTGTTAGAATTAGAATATTTTTTTGACATACATTGCCATCACGCAAGTTTCCATTTCGTATTTTCTTCCGCTCCTGCTCCATGATTTCCCTTTACTTTGACAGATTCTTGGGATATTCTTCCATTTTTTTTGTTGCTTATTCTCTGTTTGTTTGAGCTCCAACACAAACCCTGCCTCCGTCGATCTCTTCTCTTTTCCATTTTTCTATCATCAATTTTTGTGATGATATTTTTTTGCTTATCTGATGGAGAAGCCCTCCACCAAATTCTGTCCTCCCTTCTGCACACATACCATAAGGGTTGTAAGCTATTTTTCCAAAGATCGCAACTCAACACAGACAGCGTAGGTGAATAACTTATCAAAACACGAAGAATGTCTGGTACGATTTTTTCTCGGAATATTCGAATTCTTTGATCGCGAGTTTATCCAATTAGATTTTCCCGTTTGATCCGAGAATCATTTGTACGCTTTCTGTCTCGATTGTTATCTTTTTAAAGATTGAAAAAAAAAAGCGTTATCTAGTTCTTGTGATCAGATTTATCTCAGAGTCATCCAATGTGATACATTAGTATTTTCTGACAAAGTCTATTCGTTCTACGTGGTGGTAGTTATTTTACAGTAATTTTATTCATAAAATTATTTTCTCACTTCTCAGCATTAATACCGATCAACCTTGCACGTCAAAATATTTGTAAGAAAATTGTAAATTTCCCTTTCCAATTCTTGTGCTTCCTTTCTATTTTTCCTGTTGTATTTCAGACAAGATTCCAGAGAGGATGCCGTTTCGGAAGCTTCGTCTTTCGATCGGATGTTAATTGATTTAGAGAATTTTTTTTGTTGCTAAACTGATGGTGCCGTGTGACGAACATCTCGTAGAGGTCAAATCAGATTGCTAGTAGCCAGCCTTGTGGTTGGGCTCTTATTGGCTTTTTTTCGGCGATCCAACCAAATTCATAAATTGAGCAATGAGCAAAAAAAAAAAAAAAAAAGAAAAGAAAAGAAAGTACAATTGAAGGAATGAGGAAAAGAAGAATTGGTTTCCCTCAGCATGTCACCTAATCCACAATTTTGCCTTTCTAAAACGATATCTGTTCATATTTGGATTTGGCCCACGTCCCAAATTCCTTGGCGTCTAGAGTGTAGGATGGGGAGTCATAAGGCATTTTACCCCGAATGACACAGCTTTTGCACACAAATGGCTGATGTCTGAGATCAAATAAAAGCCAATATCCTAGGTTCCGAGATAAACTCTCTATACTGAGGCTACGGATTAACATGGAAGAGTTTGTTTTGACACTTTGGAGTGATTCATATAAAAAAAAATAGCCTGTTGTAGAAGCGTACAAAGACTTAATGTCATCAAGTCAACCCTAGCATAGAGATATATCCCCAGCCTGTAGAAAGTGGATGATAGTGTCTAATTTCCTGTTCGAGATGCAGGATCTTGTTTACTCCTCATGTATGCATATAAAAAGCTAGACGAGATTTATCAATATTTTTTTATGTTCCCATTCCTCTGTGGTTTTCAGTATCCATTTCATACATGCAGTGCAGTCATATGCTTCATTTAAGCTTTTTATCTTTTGTTATTATTCTGTTTCCTTTTCCTTAAGCAACTCGAAAAAAAGGGATGAGACAATGTGATACCAGCTCATCAAGGCTGTTCACAACCTAGCTCCATATGATTTCCCAAAACATAGACTGGAAAAATAAATGAGTCGGATGAGATATGAGTACCTAGGTAACCCCAGAATTGCTGACAACATTGTCCTTTTCGCTGATAAACTTCACTATCTCAAAATAGGACTAAGCAAAATGGAAAACCAAGAGAGTTGATTATCACGTGAATTCGATTAAATGTCATGTACAACAATCATGTTGAGGACGAACACAAAAAAATCCAAATACAACTACAAAGCTGGAGAAAGTAGACCGCTACATCAACATGGGATAAGGAACCTCTATGGAATAATCAAAAGAAGATTAAATCGGGTGAAGTATTACCATAGATCGACAAGCATTCAGTAGACTAAACCAAAACTTAAAAAACAAAGCAACACCAATAGTCTTACAAACAAACAAACAAACTAACAAAAAAAAAAAACAGTATACAACCTGATAGTCATTTATGGAGCTAATTCATGGAGCCTAACCATAAGATTAACCCTCAAACTCAGAACCATGCAACTTGTAGAGGAGATAATCATCCTCAACATCGCATGGAGAGATCACAGAACAGCTCAGTATATAAAAAAAACATCTGAAGAATCTTTGAAAAATATTTTAGAAAGCTTAACTGATTTAAACACTAAAAGTTGTTTTTTTGTGTCACTTCGGTCACTTATTTCCTAATATCTTTAAAAGCAATGATGTAATTTTCTTCAGTGTTTTATTTTCCCAATTTCACATATACTTCGTTATTATGGTACAATGTATAAATTGTCTCTTATTGGGATAATCAGTTTTTTTACCATTCAACCCTTTTGGGGATTTTAAAATCAAAAGAGCAATATCAACATGGCACCCCAACATGGTGGATAAAACCCCATCTCCTTTTTATATTATATAGTTTGTTATTTCATATAAGGTTTTAATGTGTATTGTTTATTGATATCATTTTATACTTCATATTTATGTTATCCAAAGAATTTTTTTAGCGATGAAGGTCATTAAGGATAGCCACAGACATGACCAGCTGTTTCATGTCATTGCTATAGAATGTTTACCGATGTTAACATTGAATCTGTTATGTCGGTCTTAACCTCAGACAGCATGCAAACCAAGTTATGATATCCTTTTTCAAGAATACCAATTACACAGAAAAAACTACTTCCAGTCAATTCTCTACCAACATATTCAACGACTTATCAGTCAGACAAATGGACCTGAGCCAAATGTTTTCCCTTTTCTCAGGTTCCAGTCAATAACAATGGTCTTTCACACTTACAGAGACTGTATTGTCTCCTTTGATTACTTAATACCCCAAACATTAATATGAATTGATTCATTTTAATATACACAATCCATTTATTCTATTTTAATACTCTCGTTCGGATATCAATTTTCGTCTCTTATTTCACTACAGCAAAGTTTTAAAGGGATCAAGATGTCTAATCATGGCCTTACTTAATTGTTTAGAAATCTCACAAATTTTACCGTCTTAACTGATTTATTACCAGTAAAGAAACAATTTTCGGTATAAATCAATAAATCTTAGAATTGCTCTAGCGATTATCAGATATATCGATAATATTGTTCCGTAAAATATATAAGCTTATATACTACATGTTCTAGAAGGCAATCTCACAATATGGAAAGGGAAGCTATCTCGTTTATAGAACAACTTAGAGATATGCATTCCATCCTCAAGTTCAATATTCAAATCTAGGAACGTTTCTTGTATTCCTTCATGTCTGCCTCTTAATTCAAGATCCTTAGGGTAAACATTTATCGTCAATCTTCCGAATTCTCACCTAACATTAAAAGAACGTGAGTAATCAATAAAACAAGTACAACGTAAAAATGAACGAGCTCGTTTTTATTAATTTCAGATAGAGATGACATGAATATATATTCGTGTCTATGGGTATACAAATTAGCCCAGTAGTAGGGTCAGGTTCAATTCTCATTGAGACATCTATGATCTGGTGAAATGTTTTATATCCCATATCAAAGTAACATTCACCAATAAGATGACTAACAAACGCTTTAAAGTCTTAAAGTAAGTCTTGCTTTTTTTTCTGTTTTACACCAGAAAGCTTCAGAGTTTGTAAGCCCAATATATTTACAATTTTTCCCACAAATACCAAGTCTATTATTTTATCTAATTCCCTAATAAGATATTCATTAAGGGTGTTTTTGTTAAATGTATTAAAATTATTGCTTGAGATGCATTAAGCCCCTCTACGGATATTCATCATATCCAATTTTTCTTTAACGGGCATAGAGCTATTTTCTACCCATAAGAGATTTTAATTACTATAGAATTTACCTTATTTTCCAAGTTTCTGTGGTTGATTGTATATTGAATAAAAAAGTTTACAAACAGAATTGCTAAGATGTTTCGTACTACAAATTGTAGGCTACAATAAAGCGAATACATATTGTATTTTTATGTATTTCAGGTATCCAGTACATAATTGACAACTTTTGTATTATCCCATCTATTTTAAGTCCCAACTTTTCAGATGATAAAATGTTATTAAATATAATATCGTCTGATTTACAAGTGGATACTTGATACGTTGACGATGGAATCCCTATTAAATCTACCTAAGGCAATATCTTTTTAATATAATATTTCTTACATGCATATATATACACATACGTCATATATATTAAATACAGAAACATATACGTTATTGTTCTAGTGAATCAAACCCTTTCAAGAGTAACGTATCAACCTGCTTTATACTTAAAATATCGAAAGGGTAAAAAAAAGCCAGAAATTTCATTTTTTAATTACCGATAAAAGGAAGGTATCAATTCAATAATTCAAAAATCTTCCATATTTCGAATAACGCAAAAACATTTATGTCCAATTGGTCATTTGGCCCAGGAAAGTGGAAAATCAGGGAATTAACGGATCATCTCATGCTTTTCCTGTTCAGTCATGTTATTCAAAATAAATTTTTGCCTAGAATTTATATTCATACTATGATGACGTCATTATCGATGTTTGTAGAAGCTGGGAAATGTCATTTATTCTATTTTTCCTGGTATGTACGTCCTGGTAGACTTCTTAAAGAAATTTACTAAATATATATATATATATATATATATATATATATATATATATATATATATATATATATATATATATATATATATATAAAAACCCGATATAACAAAATGAATGTATTTAAACAAATTAAAAATCGAATTGCCGGTTTTGATTTTAAAAGAATCTCATTGCAACATTTTCATATATGTGAAGTCTATAAAGTTTTAATGAGACGGAAAGTTCAAGTCAAAAATTTGATTTTTGATTAATATTTATACTTTTATTTTTTTTAATTACCCTTATCACGTTATGGAGTCACACTCTGCATATGTGTCAGGAGAATTGAAAGAGTTAAATATCGATAAAGACATGGGTGTGTGTATGTGCGGGTCTTTCATACCTCTTAATGGGGTTTTCGTCTCTTTGCATGTTTTTTAAAGCCCTGGACCATTCCCTGTCCGTCAATGTAAAACGAAAAATAAAAAAAAGAAAAAGAAACAGCAAAAAACCAAACAAACAGCAAACAAAAAAACTAACAGCAAACAAAAAAACAAACAGCAAACAAAAAAAACAAATGAACAAAAACTTAAAACCAAAAAGACTGGTTATAATGGATAGTTTCACCGTGTAAGCCTATGTGGCTACATTTTCCAAAGTAGTATGTAGATATGTTTCCAACAGAGCAATAAAGTAGAGCGTTAATGTTTTAGCACATGCTCACAGACTCACATGCGTTCATGGGCATGAATATGTAGAAACACATATATCAGCCTCTATATTGGCATATATACACTGACAAATATATATAAAGAGACAGAAACCATAATATTTACTGGGAAAAAATGCTGTATTTTGACCCCCGAAAAGAGTTTCTACGAACATCTATGTCCTTATGAAGGAGAGGTAGCAAGAAAAAAAAATCATTTAAAATGGCGTTGCATGATCCTCTGAACGAAGCCGTGATGATCCCCGTAAAAATGAAAGTTTATAAACACACACGCGAACACAAACTCATATAAACGTACACGCACGTAGGCTCCATTTACAATCCGAATATGATCTTGGTAAACAATGATATATTCTATCAACTGTGACTGGGTTTCTCTTAGTTATAATTCAGCAGTGAATGGCAATGTCTTTGAACAATGACATATTGCAAGACTTGTTCGTCAGGGTGGACAGATGTGACTGAAAATCTGATTTAGCAATGCAATATTCCATAATACCTGATCAAGGATTGAAAATTGCCTGGTTTAGCAATGATACATTCCATTATCTGATGGTCAATTTTTATCTGCAGTCTTCCATCTTATCTATGAATGTGATAAATAAACCAATCCAATAGCCCGTTCTTGATGATGTGTTCAGAATGTACTGCTCAATCGATACTGGCAACTGGTCAAGGAATGGCATAATGTTGAGCTCCAAAACTGGTATGAAACAATACGTGAAAATTCACATCCTCTTATCGTAATTTGAACTCAAAACCAACTGGTTACGAGGAGACAGTCTTACTGACTGAACTAAATGGACAAGACTTAGATATTTTCCTGAAGTCACACAACATTAAAGTTTAGTTAGCGAGGATCACATCAGAATAGGAAAAAAAAAAATTCCAAGACTCTGAACAATCATGAAATGAATAGATTTCGAAGCTCCAAAGAATTGTTCAATTGAAAGGGTAGATTACAGAATAGTCAAACCGTAAATGAGAACAAATCTGAATCAATATTATTTAAAAGCCTTGCTCACACACACACACACACACACACACACGCACACACACACAAGTATACACACACACACACACACACACAAACACACACACACATACATATATATATATATATATATATATATATATATATATATATATACGTCCATCAATAACCATGTAATGTAAGAATGTACATCAATGCACTAAATGCAAATATCAATCATATAGATCATACCATTTCATATCAAAATTTATCTAACTACGTGAACTCTATGCACCCTCAAATGTGTATTTACACAGGTACACTCACACACATACAAACGCACACTCACTCACACACACTCATACACACGTGTATATTGATACTTGCAAAATACTGATTTAAAAAAGAGCAAGACAAAGTATTGAGATGGTATTGCATTATATTTAGAAACTGCAGATGGTCTACGAAACACATTGAAGGAGTTCAAAAGGGAAAGCCATGAATACAGTTAAAGTTGAATGAACAAATACGAAAGTAATGTTCAATGAAAAGTGCTGAAAAAATATAAGAATAAAGGATGAAGCCATTATTAAAGGTCGAGGAATGCATTTTCCTACGTTGATTGATAAAGCTAGAGAAAGACCACAGATTAAAGGAAGGTGCGTAACAATTGGCTGAAAAGAATTTGATATAAATAGAAACGCACTAGAAAGCGAATTGCCAATATGCTTAAATCAGAAGAATATAACCAATGCATTATACCAGCTATGATGCGCAGGCTCGAAACCCGAACCACACATAAAGCAAAGGAAAGAGCAATCCTAAGAATGACTCCAAGAGGAAGTAACAGATCAACATGGACCCGTGGGCAGACCAGAGTGAAAATTATCATGTAAGTAATTGAGCACCAAGAATGATGACGAACAGGACACATAACGAGGAGAATGGACAACCTATGGAGAAAAGTCTCAACGATGGTGCTTGATATTGATGGTAAATGTTGGAGGAGAAACGCCATAATCAAGATGGAGTTAGGTTTGCTGGTAAGACATGGTAGGAGCTAGCTTAATCATGCACTTGTCATGGAAGAAGTAGTATATATATATATATATATATATATATATATATATATATATATATATATATATATATATATATATATATATCATTGTTATATGTGCCTTCCCATCTTAGCTCTCTGTCCTCAGTCTCCTTCAAGAGGAAATTGAGTACTATTTATATCATCTGAGGTTCATAGCACTGAATTTTATGTAGCTGTTACATTGAGTTGAGAGGATCAGGTAGACAAATGTAATGTTGAATACAAAAGCCACAAAGCAACTTCTGCCTCATCACGAGTGATACGTTCCTCATGTTTTAACAACTCATTTTATAGGAAAAAACATACAGAAACATTTGCTATTTATTAACCTTTGTTTTTTTGTCTACTCACGCGAAAAAGTATGACATTTAAAAATCACATCTCCCTCTCTCTTTCTTTCTCTCTCTCTCTTTTTCTCTTTTTCTCTCTCTCTCTCTCTACTGGAGCAAATACGATTATTATCGTAATTAATCATGAAAATGTGCAAACGCATATTCTAATAAGTGAATAGACTGTTGCAAATAGATATATCCTCAGATTGTGGAAATCGTGGATACAAATAACTTCAAACAAAAAATGTAACTTTTCACATTGTTGCTAAAATCTGCCTTTGATACCCTTGAGGTCATTTAAGGTAGAACTGCTGAAATGATTTGCCCACAAAATCGCATTTTGGGTGTCACTTGTTGCAGACTTGAATGCTTTATAATATAAAATCAAATATAATGATCACATGTACTCACTTGCATGCGCACATACATTCTCCCCACGCGTTCTTCCCCTTCCGCTGTCTTTCAAATACATTCTCTCTTTCTTGCACACACATTCCCAGGCACACACGACTCTCGTACAAGCACATGAAAATTTGTGTAACTTGATCCAGCAATAAAAAATAAATGGCCCACACTGGAAACCATATACTTCCACGTATATATCAAGAGACAGATATATACTTAATAAGTTTGGTTATATCTTGTATAATGAGAAGAATGTTGTAGATTGTGCAAGTTAATATTTCCCTGACAAAAATCATAAGTTGAGTGAATAAATGAAATGAAAAACGATCGTGGTTAAAAGTCACACTTGAAACGGAAAACTAGATATTTGAGAACGTATTGGATACGTAATGATTGTTGGCAATGTTGGAGATAATTCTGATGTTCCTTATCAAATATATCTGAGAAAGTAAGGATCATTTTTTATCAATATACCTATTTATGATTGACTAACAAGTATATGAGAAAAAACAAAGTTGTTTTAGGTTCATTGAATAATACAATTTCTTTATGGGCTTTGAGACCAGTATTTATGAAGAAATATGCTTTCAAAAGAATTGAGATCAATCTCTTGCCATTTCACCTGATGAGCAGGAAGAATTGCATTTCAAACCCTCACAAAAATATCATCCGTCTACAAGCATTTTATTTAGTGTTTCTTTTATCCTTTGAAACTTGAGAATCGTGTGACAGACAAAAACATAAGAAGATTAAGTGGCACTAACTTTTTAAGATAGGAGAGATGCATGTTTTGAGATTCACCAATCACAGTCTCGGTTTTTACCTGGACTACAACTCTGTCTGCACTCTCGTTTTCTTATTTCCCTTTCATGTACATGTTCATGATCATTCACTTAAAGATGAATATTTTCAACGACTCATTTGTTCAATCTTCTTATTCTGTCTTCCGGACACTTTTTAATTTGATTTTTTTTATTGTAAATTTTGTATTGATTCTTATTGATTCCTGAAACAGTGCTGAAAGACAAAAACAGGCTTAGAATGCTGCAAATTTAAAAAAATAATTGGTGATATTGGAAATTGAAAAAAAAGTTAAGAGATATTTCACGAACTGAGTGTAAAAATTGGATCGTAGAAAGGATAGGAAAGAAATCTGGCCGGTGAAAATGATTTCTTTTACGCGAAAGATGTAAAAAATGGTGATAAGAAAGTATCGTCTGTTTTTTTCCTGTTCATATTTTCACAGCCTTTTTGTTTCCTTTGTTTCCCTTTTTCACTTTTATCGAGTGCTGGCTGCTTGCTTTCATTTATTTACCTTCTTTTAAGTTCTAATTTCGTGGGTCAATTTCTATTTCTTTTTGTTGACTACATTTTGTTTCAAATTCCATTTTTTTCATTCATCTTCCTTCAGTAGCCTCTTGTCACTCATTTTTTGTTTTTTATTCCTCAATTCCGCTTTCTCTCTTTTCCTTTTAATTAAGCGGTTTTAATTTAATTTAATTTTGAACCTCCATCTCCTTTCTCTTCATGTCTTGCATTCACTTCTGTCAAATTCTCTTCTTCTAATTATCTATCTATCTATCTATCTATTATAACATATCTATTATTTATTGTATGTATTTCCCCTGTATTTTCTCTTTCCTTCTGTTTTCTCTCTTATCCAAACTTTTTGAGATTATTCTTTTTCATTTATTCTTTCCTTTCCCTTGTTTTGAAAAAAAAAGGATTCCCGAATATATTTCTGTTCCTCTCACCTTTTACTCCTCTTAACAAATTGCAGCACATCCTGCTCCCACCTCATCTTTTATCGTTTCTCAAACTTTTCGTTATCTTCATAAATCCAGTTTTACCTCAGATTATCATTCTACTCCTTGATGCACAAATACCAAAGACCAATCAGACATAAGAAAAAAAATCGGTCATACAATTTGATGGAGATACCTATTTGCAAAAGCGCTGGTATGTTATGCTCTCACTGAATATATGGGTATTTACTAAGTTCACTCTAAGCTGGCACAAGGTCACAGTAGTTGAACACACAACCACTGTGCAAGGAGTGGACTGTAAGACTACCTTCCTAATTGCCAGTCTATGCCAGGCAGATATATTTATTAGGTTATGAAATGTTGTTTTTGGATAGTAAAATGAAAGATGATATAAGCTACGTAAACAATAAATATTTTTGCAAAATATGACCCATTTGGAGCAATGACCTTTCTGCTAATGATCTTCCATCTCTATAAAATTCCCCAGGTTTAGCGGTCACAAATTCAGTAAGAACTTAAAATATGGCTTGGCTACTATTGAATGTTTTATGTGGGATATGAAGTTGAAAATGCTTGGAAAGAAGACAATCTGAAGAAGAAATATTAGGTGAATATGGAAGATGATGGAAGGCTTCATATTTCAATTTGCTCAGATACAACTGAGATATATGGCATTGTCATGGAGAATTTAATTCTGTTTATGTTGGATCCATTTTCCCAACTTTTTCCAACAGTTGAAGTCCAGAGTCTCAAAAATGCTCCTATGGTCGTTTGAGGGTCGATGACTACTGCTATCGTTATTTCTTCATAGTTTAGATCGGGTTTAAGTCTCCCTTCGGTTGGCTGTTAGTATCCATATTCAGAGACCAAAACGTATTGAAACAATATCAGAAATATTCAGTTTTTTAGTTCTGAAAATGAGTGAGCGGGTAAGTGGTGGTGTCACAAAAAAATCAATGGTCCCTGATAAGAGAAAGCAAAACATTACCTTCTATACAATTGCAGTCGACATTAAAATAAAACAATAATTATTGTTTCGATTGATATTTACCCCCCAAATTAGCTGTGTCATTATGCAACTATCTATGTATCCTATCCTTTATTTTAGGGGTTACGTAAGACCTGTAAATTGGTAACCATGCAACGTGCACATGAAAGAATAATGCTGGGCCCCACATGGAGAGACCACAAGACAGCACAGTACATCCAAGAAAAGACAAGAGTCAAGGACATCATAGAATCCATTAAAAATCTCAAATGGCGGTGGGCTGGCCATGTTGTAAGATTTGCAGACAACCGATGGACATCACAACTCACGACATGGATCCCCAGATATCACATGCGCAACCGAGGCCAGCAGAATATTTAATGGAGCGACGAGCTAGACAAGTTCAGGAAGTACTGGCTCTGCGACGCCCATGATAGAGAAGTGTGGCAAATCCTGGGGAAGGTCTGTGTCCAACGACGGACATTAAAAAACTGATGATGAAACAGTGTATCTTTATTATTCCAAAATATCATTTCTACTCTCAGCAAGAACAAGTGAATGTTTAGTGAAAGGAAAATACTTTGAATCTCCACCGAGTTTTCGACGTAACAATAACATTATCATCAGCAGCAGCCTTTTAGCGTTTAGCTTTGGACATAGACCTACTCTAAGATTCGTCAGACCTCTTTATCAAGGGTGTCACAGAGCCAGTACTTTCTGAATTTACCCAGTTCGTCACGCTGTTTTATATTTTGCTGGCCCCAGTTTCACATGCAATATCTGTCCAGTGGCTGCCTGCCATTGTCGCAACATGACCAGTCCATTGCCATTTAAATTTTTTTATGGATTTCTGTTTTCGTCTAATATATTGTGATGTCTTGTGGTCTCTCCATGTGAGACTGAGCACGATTTTCTCACGTTACATGGTCCATCAACGAGAACAATTCATCTAAAAGCAGTCATTCTTCTGATAGAATTCTTCTAGCTCCCAGGTCATTGCTTGGTTGTTATTGATGCAAGGCTCAGTGCATCATTAGAAATAAAATTATCTTCCATCGTGATTTTACTTGTTGTTTGGGTCCAGGGAAAATTTTGCAATTGAGTGGATTCAACTTGTGTTCTTGGAAACCTCGACTGCCATTCGGAGCCTTAATAACCAAAATCTAGTGCTTATCAAAACTTAAATACCAAATTTTGAATAACACAACTATATGTAATATCATATAGGTTTTATTTTCCTTTAGAGGAAATAGAAATAACTTTTAAAATATTTAACCCCACGAAAGATGATACCTTTAAGAAAAAATATTTAACTGAGATTCTTTTGAAGAGGGCACTTCACTATGGTTTAATGGTTGGCAAACAGGTCTTGTGGATCGTTATTACTATGTTGTAAGTTCGACCCTCACTGGGTGCAACATACTTTCCTCTTTGGGTAAAATTAATTAAAGGTTTGTAAGTAACCAATAAGAAGTGAATCCTTGGGGTGCCTCATACTTGTGACTTTGTGCAAAACTAAGCAAAGCTTAGTATATTGTGCACATTGAGCAATGGTTAGATAACTGGTCTTGTAGATCATCATTGGTGAGTTCCAAGTTTGATCCCCACTAGTGAATTCATATTGTTTCCTCGAATCATAATGACCTGAAATCAGTAAATGACTCCACTGTAAGCAAGTTCAACTTGCAAAAGTAATTTGCAGTTGTAGTTTAGTTGATCCTCATCAGATACCCCATCATGCAGCATCAAGCAAAACTAAGTTTAACTTGATAATCTAGCCTTGTGCCAAAATAAGCTAATCTCAGTGAATGGACAAATGCTTATGAAGTGCATATATATAAGAGTCATCTAAGAAAAACATACCACCCATTACTTGAACCCGCCATTCCATTCAGAAATGGCGTCTGTTAACTGCTTCCTGTAATAGAATATTTTGTTAAAACGTTACCTGATGTTTGAACTAAACATGTAACGTGTTCAAGATATAGGCTCTACGAAGGAATAAATCCATGCTTTTAACCGGGGTCAAACACCAACCACTGACGCTTGCAAGAAATATGCACCTATTTCAGCAAAGTGGAAGACCTCTTAAGAGCATTACCTGGTTGGGTACAATGCCGAAATAGCATGAGAAGCTTTACAGTAGGAAAAAAAAACATTTGAAATCAGCATCCGAAAATCAGAACACCAGTTCGCAAGTCTTTGAACAACAAACTGGTCTCAGTCTGTATAATTCTTATCGTGGCTTTTACAATGAAGTGTTTGTTATTTGAAATTCTTCCATTGACAACAGACAATTATCTTGACGTTCAGTGGAGCCTACAGACATTCATATCTCTTTTCACGTGTAATGACATTTATGGCCAGTTCATTAGAATGATAATAATTCCCAGAACACACAGACATGCGCCCACAGACATACATACATACGAGCGCACACAGACACATTGACGCACACGTACATATGTATATTAAGTACGTATAAAGACATATTGAAGAGCACTTTCTCGATAACTTCAAAGCTTAAATTATGCAATAAATGCATAATACTAGCTATGACGTACGGATGCGATTCATGAAAATTAATAAAACGAACTGTCAACCAAAATAGATCGACGGTGAGACAGGTTAAGAATATTGCGCACATAATCAAGCAACAAAAACGAAGATGAGCTGAACACTCTGCAAGAAGAGTCGACAACAGATGGAACAAAAGGATAACTAATTGGTGCACATTGGACAGTAAACGCATTAGGAAAAGACCAGATACAAGATGTAAGTACAAAAATAGCAGTCAGAATAGGAAGAGGTAGTAAAGACCATAGTCCTGCAGTGGACGTATAATCGTAATTGCTGCTGCTTCTGATATATACTAGGTCTGTCCAGAAAGTATTGCATCATTTTGAATATCTTGAGAACTGTTGGCAAAACGCTGAGGGCTACCCAGACGACAATGAGACGCCATTGAGTGGGCTTGTTCCCTTTGTGACAACTACTCACCCACCCATTCTTCACGTCTCGTACCCTTCTTTTGGTAAATAATCTCATAACCAAAGTTGGACTGGTTTCCAACATTCTAGGTTTGGTTCCCTTCTAGCCTTCTACCAATGACACGAAGGAGATTTCAGGCCGCGTACGAGATTAAGGAGAATATGACTAGATAACTGATGGTGATCCTGAAATAATACTTTGCAGACTGTTTTGAAATACTGAAAAGACTAAGGTACCATTGATCTAATTAAGCAATTATTTTTCGTTTATATCAGCTGTATGGATACTTTGCGGGCAGACTCCGTATAAAAAATATGCAGCTTACTTAGAAATGGAAAACAATACCTAAAAGTTCCAAAACTAAGCTAATTTTGAGCTGTATCGCCGTGGGAGTACTGATTAGCAGGCTGGTTTTTTAGTGAGTAATAGGATCGGTCTTCACTAGATGGCCAATAACAATGCCCGTTGTATATATATAAGCAGGGACGACTGGCGTTGTCTGGAGATCGAACAACTTCTTGCAAAGTCTGGATGGTTGACACCAGAATGATTGGTAATTCCTTTTCTAATGGAACATCTGCCTGTCTGCACAATATATCCGAAAGTAAGGAATGAATTTCAATGGAATTTCGTCAAAAGTTGGGCAACAGAGTAAGGGAGAGTTGGTAAAATATTAAGATTGAACCAGGAATTTGATTCTGATCGATGGATATATTTTCGTTTCTCTCCAATCTAGAACACCTTGATGCGTTTCATATTTTGAGGGAAGAAGGGCAATGTGGCTACAAAATGAGTAGTTAATTCTAGGGAGGATCCATGCTCAATAAACCCCCCTATGTCATATTTATATGCCCACGTGACATACTGTCGAAATTTCGTGTCCGTTGATACAGTTTAATTTGGGACCGAAATTGATATCCTAAGCTTTTTAAAATCTTCCATGTCAAAATCTTCTGATCAAATTCAGAGATGCAGGGGCTTCCATACACAGCTCAAATGGCACAAGCTGTTTCCCAGTCATGTGACCCTCTGTTTACACTTATTATGAAGTTAACAAAGACGCACTTATATTTCTGAATGTAAATCCGCCTAAATGAAGGTATTTATTAAAGACCCTTATTTTGGCAGATTTATAATACTGAATCAGATTACATATAAAGACTCTTTATATATAATCGGATTTTTTCAGGCAGATTTCTGCATGGCAAGGGCAGCATTTCTGAGTGATAACGATGCCATATTACCGAAATTGACATCCTTGTTGAAGAATAGATGACAGAAAATATATTCGAAGAAGCGTATTCTGACATACATACGCACTTGTTGCTAAGTGAAACAAGTTTTCAGTTAAAGAGTCCATACTCCCTAATGGTAATTAGGCGTTTTTTTTATCAGCAATAGTTGACCTTGGAATGAAAGAATCCAGGGATAAAGGCAGAAGAACAGAAAGCTCGCACTGCTCATTATATAAGTACATATTTAACAGCATGAGTTGGTATCAGATCATCTAAACAAGGAGATCAGATGTGGATCAAACCCACTGACAACAGATAGCAAGATTAGCTTATTTCAAGGCTACACTTACGTTCAAATAGCAGAATATCAGGGTTCAGTTCAGCGTTAGAATTAGATTGTAAATAGAACCTTCCTAAAGCCTACAAAACTTGTTTTCAAAACTGACAAATTTCCGGAGGTGAGGCAGATATTATGAATTAGAGAACAAAAGTTTACTTTAGGAGTTTTTTTTTCCAAATTCCTTCAAAGACAGGTCTATTTTCTTGAGTAGTGCCAAATATGTAGCTGACCAGCGTAGTGCCTGTCAAAAAAAATGGGTTCATTCACACATGCATCAGCACTTTTGCTTAGGATCAGAGTATGTGTGCATAAAGTACTATCTGTGTACGCTAATCAAAAAGCCTCAAAAGCACATACACGCTGGTATACACACACACACACACACACACACATGCAAAAAGACAAGCATCGACACATACACAAATACAAATTGATTCATCTAATTCCTTAATACTTCCATGGTTAGTTGTGGAACGAACAGACACATTAAACAAAACGACCCCCCCAACACCAAAATAAATAACAATAATCCGGCATACAATACCGCCCCTCATTTTTTTCTCATTTTCCCTTCTCTGTCCCTTTTCTCTTTATCACTCTTACTTTTTTGCTCTCTTTTTTTGTTCTCTTTCTCTCTCTTTTCAACTATCTCTTTTCACTGTTCTTGATCTCTCTACATTTTTGTACAACAAAGGAATATATACTGACTCACGTAGCATGCCTTATTATTCTTAAACTAAAAAACAGAATAGAAAATCTTACGATTGATTCAATAATTAGTTTTTTTTATGTCTTGAATAGGTATAATGACTTGAAAGAAAGAGTTTCTTTTCCAAAACATCACACGTTTCTGAATTCATATCATTTGATGAAAATGGAATAGATTTCAAAAGATTTTTGCTATATATAGCAAATTTGACATGCAGGTAGACGAGGAAATTCAAGAACTGTTTCTGCGACACTTTAGTAACTGGTCCTCCTTTATCGGTGCAAACCTTTTAAATACCATCAAATTATTAACTACGGCCAACAAAATTAGCTTGCTGATCATTGCTATGCAAAGTGACTCCTAATATTGTTTTTTTGTTTCATAAGATTACTTGATATAGTTTGATATCAGACCTTCGATATTGGGACATCCACTAAAAGTGGCCAATTCTAGATGATCATTTCTGACCAGAAGGACATAGATACCCTTGTCAAGGCTCAATATAGTCTGAACCGGAGGGATCAGGGATTTCCTGGTAACCAAGTCGCACTCATGTCCTGGCAACAATAGAATAAGAAGTTTTCTGCAAGTCCCGCTCCACATCTCCGATTGTGATGTTCCCCATCTTTGCTTTACAAATGGCAAATAACCACCTTACTTAGAAAATCCATAAAACAAGTGTTTTTTTTTTACGATTAGATTTAATATCTTTGTTAATTGCGTTCCAATTTTACTGTTTCAGAATCTAAAAAGATGAGCAATCGATTTAAGCTACGTGTGCCACGAAATGACCCCTCTGAGAACCAAGTTACAAAAAAAAGTCTCATTTTAGCCAAGGTCAGAAGTTCAATGGATGAAATGAATATATATGATATTTCAACGATAATGGCCGCCAATCAGCACGTGGCAAATGATGAAAGTGTCGGTTTCTTGTATCGGTATTCAATAAGGCAATGGCGGGAGAAAATAGCAAATAAGGCGTCCAGATTTAAACCGAACTAGCCAGGGCTGCAGACGAGATAGGAGCAAGCTCCAAGAACACGAAATAGATGGTGAGAGAGAGAAGAATGGAAGTGTTACGTAACATCTTTGTGTGGGCATACAGATAACAGATAACATACACGGGTATATTCGGGAGACCGGAGAAAGAGGGTGAGATTAGGCCATCCTGAGGGGTGCTCGATTAGTTTTCTGTTCCTCCGAAGAGGGCATTTCCTAACTATAATGCTTCCGCCAACACACACCAAGTACTCAACAATTGTGATGAGGCTGAGCTAAAATGAAGGTTTTGTCTCCCCAGAAGTTTCCACCGACTGAAAAGTGCCGAGACTATTAGAATCAAACTCTCCATTCCTTTTCTGAGCCTATTTCTCCGTCTTTTTTCAACTTTCTACTATTTAAGATGGTTTCATATTCCATCTATGTTTTCCTTCTTCAGATATGAAGCCACTGAAATCCAAATCTTGGTACTTTAAAATCTAAAACTTGATTTTGCTAGGCCTGAAGACTTTGAAGGAAATGGCATCCTGGCATCTTGGTCGCCTAATCCCTTGTCGGCACTTGATGATTTTTTTCCCTTCCCAGACCATTTCTGATTGGAATACACCACAACTGAATGTAAGCATCTCATAATCTGTACAGTGGGAAAATGATGTGAGGTTGTGTTTTGGTCATTAAGATCTGACTTTTATCAAAGTCATCAAATTGTTCTACTTAAAAACAACTTCGGTATTCAATACATCCACTTGTATTCGAGCCAGGCTCTCCTACTCATGTATAACCGTTGTATTCATCTATTTGCACTGGAGCACACCTCTCCTACTTATATATAAATGTAGTATTCAATACAACTACTTGAAACTCGAGCCCAGTTCTCCTACTTATATACAAATGTGGCATTCATCTACCTGAACTCGAGCCCAGCTCTCCTATTCATACATAAATGTTGTATACAATACGTGTACTTATATTCGAGCCAAGCTCTCCTACTTATATATTTGCGATATTCAATAGATCTTCTTGTACTCGAGCCCAGCTCTCCTCCTCCTCCTCCTCCTCATCATCATCATCAGTCTTTTCACGTCCTTCGTTGGACATAGACCTTCCCCAGGATTTGCCACAATTCTCTCTCATGGGCTCTCTTACTCATATATATATATATATATATATATATATATATATATATCTGCATTATTCAATACATCTCCTTGTACTCAAGCCCGGCTAACCTGTTTATACTTATATATATATATATATATATATATATATATATTTGTTGCGAGACGGTAGCTGTCATTATGGCCACATGTCATTAGTCATAATTGCATCCAGAATCTTTATGCTGGCCAAATTTTCCTCCTATGATAAAAGAATTTGTGCACTTGTGAATTTGACGTTGTGAATATACTTTTCCAATAAAAACCATAAAGCTGTCTAAAGAATTTGAAATCTATTGTGCTCATAAAAATTTCCTCTGTGTACTGATTGCAAGTTGTATGTAGGCGCATACAAGTGCACACTTTGGAAGGAGCTATTGTCATGGGACTTTTGCTCATTGATTATATATATATATATATATATATATATATATATATATATATATATATAGGTTGGACGCTAATAATCTTCTGATGGTGAGTAAATTTTCGCCAATTCAGTCGTATGATCAGTTCTATCCCCACTTTTTTTTCGTTATTCAGGTAACTGCTTTGAGTGGAGAGCATGCAAATTTTGCAAACTATTTCTTTTTTGGGGGTACTCAAAATTATCTGTATGCTTCATTTATCTCTGTTCCATACGAGGACTATTGTCAGAGAGCTTGTATCGCAAATCAAACTGCTATACGATTATGTTTGTATTTGTTGCCTTGTCCCAGTCCAAGATAAGCTTCGTAAATACACACACGCGCGTGTACATATATGAGAGGGAAATGACAATATTAAAAGGCCAATTTACAATTAATTTCTTAATTTCATTTTGTCATTTTACTGAAAAAAGCCTTACCAATAAATGTGGAAGTATATAGAAATGATGTATTTATAGGTGGTCAATGACTTCTATGAGTGGAGATAGTAATCATTTGAGTGAGTGACTGAGCTAGATTGGTGTCAAGTATCCGGGGATATTGGAGGTATGTTATCGGAGGCCATATCTATGTCATTCGTATGGGATGGTTGGTAGTTGATGTTTTTATATATCTCTGATTGTGTTTGTCGGTAATTTAAATTGAATGGTGGATAATTGAGATCAAAAAGGAATTTAATACTTTTAAGTTGGGGCAAATACACAACATCGAGATGTCTGATTGCGTGAAATTATTACAGCAGGCGGAAAATACCTGGGGCTAGGTAAAGTTTGTGTAATTAGAAGGGTGATCGCGTGATCAGATTCTGATCATATGCATATGTCAAACGAAGCTGGATGCTATTGGCTGTGTACATGTATACCAATTCTAAGCACATGAGGGTCGACAAGCTAGGTAAATGTATATTTGTGCGTATGTATGCATATGTATGTGTGTGTGTAGCTAGTTAAAAGGGGTGTATGTTTTAATGGTTGAAGGTAAATTAGGTTTGATAGTGGGACTGATATCATGCATGGGCAATATGTGTTGTTTGACAGTCTTGCTAAATGGGGGTTAATGTTAAAACATCCTGGTCTTGATGTTACCGTCGGAAATGTTAGCCAATTCGATGCATTTCCACCTGTGTTTGTGATGCTCGTTTTCCATGATGCATTGTTATTATGGACTAATTTGTTTCCATATGATGCGAATGCATTTGAGTGGATTCCTCCGTCGATTGGTCTTGAAGTTTCCCCGATGTACATTTTAGGGCAATCCCGACAGGGGATTACATAAATAGATGCAAATTATTTCATCTTTGTAATGAATTATCTTATGTATGCTTGTAATGTTGTGCATATCTGTGTCTCCAATATTATTTTCTAATGTCGTTGATTGTGCATCGGTTGGTAATAAGATGTATGTATTTGGTGTTGTGATGTTGTATTTGTTAGATTTGCATGTGTAATGTATTTCATATGCTTTCGGCTTAGTCTTATGTATGAAAGAATGATGGATTTGAGATTTTTAAAGGTATGTTCCATATAGTTTCTTCATATTATAGATATCATGATATAGATATCCTAATCTGACACAAGACAACAGATGCCAAGCACCCAGTGAGGATCAGACTCACCACAGTTGTAACAGGTATTATATAATCCGAGCTCAGTCTGCTGACAAAATGCCCCTGTACTGGAGGTAATAAAGCGAGAATACCTCAGGAGGATAAGGGAAATATTCGAAACTAACCTAAATAGCAGAAATCTTATAAAAGTCATGAATACATTGGCAATATCTTGCGATGCATTGTTCCATTATTTAGATTGACAAAGGATGTGCAACAATAAATGGACTGACAAACAAGACCACATATGACAATGCACGAAGCTTTACACCCGAGAAACGACACAGTCTGGATGTGAGGAAGGAAGAAAGCTGCCGATGACTGATCAGCGGAGAAAACTAAAAAGTTGAAACAGGATCAGAAAGTATGTGTAAACAAGCAGTGAAGACCTGATACAAATTGCTTAAAGGAGCGCAACAAACAAAAAATAGTAGCAAACGAGGCACAGCAGTCAAATAGGAAAAGGAAAATAGGAATCAAACACGAATCATCATCAGTCTGTTGCCTTCTGTCGTTGGAAATAGACCTTCCTCAAGATTCCCCAGACCTCTCTATCATAGGCATCGTTGAGACAGTACTTTTTGAATTTATCTAGCTCGTCACGCTATCTTACTTTCTGTCGGTCAGAGCCTTGAACCTGATCTCTGGGGATCAGCGTCGTGAGTCGTATTGTCTGACATTCTTGTGACAGGTCCAGCCCATTGCCATTTGAATTTTCATATTCCATGATGTCTCAGAACCAAAATGCCACACGGGGAATTCAAAGGACATACAAAAACAGGCGACTGGTATTAAACCCCTAACCACAGCACTACTGCAGATTGTGAAAGTGTTGAGAAGAGGGCTGGAGTCTTGAAGACACTTGCTTTCACCCAGTCTTTCGAATGACTATTAGGTCGCTGGCATTTAAACAACAACAACAACAACAACAACAACAACAATAATAATAATGATAATAATACTACTGATAATAATAATGATAATAATAATAAATTGGAACATTGGAAATCCAAAGAATAATCAAAATCATCCAGTTTACACCATTACTAAAATCAGTGAGAGAGTGTTGGAATATCGAGTAGAATCGCTGTTGAGCTCAGAGCTATCATCGACTGGTGAGAAAATAAGATAATAATGATCCAAATGTAGACTACACAATGTCTATCCATCCGTCTGTCTGTTTATCTGTCTGTCTGTCAGTTTGTCCGTCTGTCTGTCTCTATAGATACATATACGCAGAAGTACTGGGCAGTGACACTTTGATCCTATCCAGAGCTCACTGATACCCTAATCCTAGACAGAGTGAGGAAACGGAAGAATTTAGCGAACAAATAGAGAAATATGAGCGTGTTGATTATTGAAGAAGGCAACATTACTGATTTAAATGACGTGCAAATCTGGAAATGCCTCGATGGTTCAGAAGTACTGAAATGAATAAATCCCCCAAATGCAAAATTAATCTCTGCATTTGATACAATCAGATCCAACATAACTTTTCTTCCAGTATCATCACTAATTTACCAAAAGTGGTAACCAGTTGTCACAAAGACATGATTAAATAGAAAAAAAGCTTGTCGCTTAAAAATGATTTGCCAATCAACAACGTTTCGAGGTCACTTCGTCGTAGTGCAATCATTAGCCAGGTAGTCTGTTAGATCATTATTACTGCAGCGAATTCTATCCTCACTTGGTGCCATACATTTTAGACTGGTTTCATATTAAGCTAAGCTTAGTGGATACGTAGGTCTTCCATCGTGGCTGAGATAGCTACGCTTTATGTGATCATGCAAGAGATCAGTCTTCGTGCCCAGATATAATGCAGACTATCGAATACCCTTTTTCAAGAAAATAAGACCCCACACACTTAGAAGACTGGCGACTCACAATCTTCCCACTTTGCAACAAACATAAACTTCGGTAGGCTCGTTTCACTTTAGAGAATGACGTGTCATGATTATCCTGACCTTTCTCTCATTTAGTCCTATTCCAGACTAGATTAATTTTGGTAAATATTATCACAAGAAGGTCTCATTAAGAGTTATGGTTGATATTTTTAGGAATGGAATTCGTATTCTTTATAAATATATATATCCAATACTTCATGAATACTCATAGAGTCATATTATTGATATTAAGTTGATTTGGCTTATTATTCATCGGAATTAGTTCATTCAATGCTTGTAAAACCAGAATGTCGCATAAATAATCTATATATTGAGTTTAGTTTAATACGTTGCTAGGCTGCAGAGTGACACACGGAGGAAAGGAACTTGTGCTGTATCAATATTCTATGTGGAGAATGGTTGTTTGTCTAGGAAATCAGCACTTGAGAATCTGGCTTTTTATCTGGGCTCGAAAAGACATGCGGTCATCTCAGCCGCCTTTTCCATCTTTGTACTATAGAAGTCCATAAAAGCTTCTACGAACAATTCCAGTCTTTGAGGGAACTCAAATAGCAACCTCAAAGCCATCAACAACCAAATCCGTTCTGAGGGACAGGCCACGTCGTGTGTATGTTTAATCAGACTTATTCGACATATTCTCTACAGCAGACACTGTGCTGTCACAAAGATCAACTTGAATAGACTGTGAGAAAACCAGCAACGAACCGAATCAACAAAAACGGATATGACATGCTCAGTCCAATCGAGCATGCACTCTGACTTATGATTCAACTTTTTTTGGATCAACAACACCCAACGGAGATCGGAAGGTACCCGACAGGAATTTTGTGAATTAATGAACATTTAGGCAAGGAAAATAATCCAACTATCGTACATGATGATCAACCCGGAAACATGAGGGAAATAATTGACATAACGCAAGCTCTGGTCTCAGGTAATCTCGACAGTTGCTGGGGTGTTTGAATGAGGACATCATTGAAATTGACCGGACTCACAAGGAAAGCAAAAGATCCACCAAAACCCCACAAAATGGAATACATGTAAATTGAAATAGCCAACTATTTTGAACTGTTGGAATTTTCTTAAAGACGCTGACCATTCTTACTCGTTTGTCAGTTTATTGTATAACGACACAGACCATTCCACCCAATATCAACGCAAATCATTCCTACTTATTTACGCGACTAATGAATAAAAACCATTTCAAATATATGTTATAATTACATAACATTCAAATTTAACCATTACAAGTATATGTTGAAGCCATGTTTCACTTCATAAATCCTGCTTGGATTTCGCTATAGTTGTTGGGTTCTCAGTAAGAATCGAATTCAGTACATTGTCGTATTAGTCTGCAAGAATTGCTTGTTCATCATTGCATTACTGTGTCTAGATATTTGATTAACACAGTGCTTGGGCATTCAGTGAGAATCGATCTCACCACACCGACGAATCGGTCCGTGGGGTGAGCTTGTCGGCAATTTAACTTTAAAAATGCTTTGCTTAGTCTGATACAAGGCCAACAAAGTAGATCATAGTTGCAGGATACTCAGTGATCGTCAAACTGATTATATTGGAAAATTGTGGCTCGTGAACCATCGCTCTACGCGCCCGGAGCTAATAACGGATAATCATGACTTGGTTCATGATTAAAATCTCAAACCTTAACCGAGAATCGTTTAAATTGCAATCACTTTAATAGTATTTAAATCTGCATCCATCACCATAAATGAATAAAGTATGCTGAGACTAACCAGACTCTGTATCATCTTAGAAGATGTTAGTGACCCTGTTGAGGCTAAAAATGAGTGTTTTTTTTTTTACTGCTGTTGCCTCGACAGGTAAGATAGTTACGGGAGAATTATTAACTCACCCACTCTCCTTCTAATCAACGATCATGGCTTGCTAATAACAAAACCCGTTTCCCCGGGGACATTAGTACGGAGTGAATTCAGCTGAAGTTTAAACTCCATCCCTCATCTCCTATCATGGTATAATTGTATTGAAAATCTCAGAATTAAAATATCAAACACATTCAATTTAGAAATATCAGATAAAAAAAAATCTATTTACAGTGATAATAATTTCGTTCTTCCTTTTTGAAACGTTTTGTGTTTAACCTTGGTGTCATGTTGTAATCAGACGCTATAATAAATAATTTGAGAGGGCGCTAATCTCAAGCGATTTGTTGAATATGTCAGCTTGGTAGCAGTTTACGAGAGTCCTTCGTACTTGACAACTTGGCTGTCATTCGATATCTTCTAACTTTTTCGATAATCCTGACTCATGCCGTATTTGCAACGTTTCCCTTGGTACTTCGGTGGTAATCTCCTCAATCATTTGGGATTTCGTTTCAAATAAACGTTGCGCTGAAAGTCATTTGGATTTCTCATTCGAAGAAGATGACGGCCATGGTGAACGAGCAGAATATAAATTAATAAAATGAAACCAACAAAGTTGTCCACCGCAAAAAATAATCGATGCGTAATGGTTTCTCGGAGGGGATTGTTTCATATTTCTAAATGAATGAAATTACCAGCCATTGGGATGGATTGTTTGTTTGGAAAGATAGCCACAATTGTGTTGTTTCAAACATTTCAATGGGTCATTTTCACCCGGCTGATCAAGGTTAAAATTTTTCCGGGGGCGGGCATTGGAACTTTTTTCTTCCTTAAGGACATATCCATTCTTTCTATCCGCAATCTTGCCCAAGTAAGCTCTTTGAACGCTGTGCCATGTGTTTCAAGTGTATAATAATGTCTACAGACACGGATCATATGCATGCTTTAACCCTTTACAAACTTGTCTAAAAATATATCTTTGAGTTGCTTAAAAAAAATTTGCCGATGGGGGTAAAGATACATTTCTCCCTATTCCTTTGCAATCAAATTCTTCTTCTTCTTCACATCTTTCTTGCATATCCATTCGTTCAAAAAACTGATTAGAATGTCATATGAATTTAAATTTTTTACTTTGATCAAATGAATGTAAAATAGCACGGAGAAACTTAGAAAATTGTGTCTGTGGGAAGCTATGATGAATTCAAAATGTAATGTCATTTTATTGGCATATGAAATACAAGTAACAAATACACATCCAGATTTGGATCTAGAATTTAATGATATATTTAATTTTGGAAACCATATCTCTACAGCCGTAGCTAAAGCTATCTCCAAAATTGGTTGGCTAACCTAAAATATTATATCAAGAGATCAAAACGCTATGCCAAGAATTTATGGAACAGTAATATGACCACATTTGGAGTATTTCGGACAGGCTGGTGCCCAATACGCCAGACATGGTAATTGGAAATTAATTTTGAAATTGGAAACAACACAAACAAAATCTACCGAACGATAAGTAGCATGAGAGATATTAAAGTTATGGGGATAGAAAAGGCATGTATTGTTTGAGAGGAGGGCAAGACGGGACCTGATTGAAACTTTCAAAGTATTAAAGAGCTTTACAAATTACGGAATTCTAATTTCTAAAACGTCAGATAGGATGGGAAATTCACTAGCTACGTCTGTTATAAAAACTAAGTTTCAATAGTCAAATTGATAATCCCTGCCCTAAATTTAAAAATATTCGAATAGCTTACCATCTTAAGTAAAAATTGTACAAGTATAAATAATCTTAAGAATATCTTTGATAAATTTTGATCCTATGGGACGGAAAATTAATTGAAAGGATGAGTTTTCAGCTGAAATGTACAGAAGAATTCAGAAGAAATAAATAAAATGTAGAGAATCCTCTGAACTGGTAAGACTGTTTTTTTTTCATCAAGTTTCATACATTATTATAACTTGAATGAATGCATATCTTAATATTGATTAAGCATTTATGATATAGATCGTCCAAGGAGATGCGTATGGAGACCTTTGTTTTTTTACAACTACTACTACTACTACTCCTCCTCATCATCATCATCATCACCACCACCACCACCACCACCATCATCATCATCATTATCATCATCATCAACAACAACAACAACAACAACAGTGCACGAAAGAAGAAGTGAAGGGGTGAAGACGGTAGGTTTCATATTGGTAGGACCAGAGACTAAAAATATGAAACTAGCCGACTAACACTAAAAATGGTACTGATCCTAAATGTAGTCAATGACGATGAGACCGAAACAATTGGCCACATTCGAGCAGGGTGTTCAAACCTTGCAGAACATGATATGATAGAACTGAGCACTATTTACACCGGAATATCTGCAATTATAACACCCAATATGCTAAGGACTGGTACCACCAGTCAGAACCAGTCACAGAAGCAAAAGACGTGACCATTTTTTTGGACTCCACTAAAAATACAGATAGAACTATAAAGACAAACAGGCCAGATATCATAGTGAAAGTCTTCGAAGAAAAACTTGCTTCCTACAAGATATGACTGTCCTTGTGGATAAAAACATTGCCACCGAGGAATGCGAGAAACTCTATCAAAATATGATGACTTTGAAATAAAATTCAGTAGAATGGGGCAACTCAGGACCAAATTGATACCGATTGTTGTTGGAACCCTTGAATTACTCAAAGAAAAAAAGAAGCCTGGTGAATCTACTGACAGCGCACCATTTTGGCTCTGATAAAAGAGTAGTATCTGAACCACGGCCTCACTCAAGATGACATCCAAATGGGCCACAGACTGGGTTGACGGATGTTTTCAAAACCGAGTGCAAGGGTGCAATGTTGTAGTCAATGAAGGTTACTAAGCACATTTAGGGCCTATGGACTCGTCCTTGCGTTCTTATTACTAGGCCCAGCAGTTTACCCCATGGCGGTGATGTCCCATTCCGCTTAAACATGACAGTGCTCCACCCTCGTTGAACTCAACTTTTTGTCATATCTCACTCTCGTTGGACCACAAGTAAAGAAGCATCCCCGAAAACCTTTTTTGACTCAGATAAAAGTGTAGTAGCATTGGAACTACTACAACTACCACTACTCATGATGATGATGATCATGATGATGATGATGACAACGATGACGACGACGACGACGACGATGATGATGATGATGGTGATGATGATAAAAAAAATTGAAGAAGGCGTGGAACATGAATGTCAAAGGAGTACCAGTAATAAAATGTGCCCTCGGAACCGTACCAAAGACAATGAAAGTGAGATTAGAGGAACTAGGGATAAAACAAGGGATTGAGACTGTGCAGGCCACAGCACTGCTAGGAACTGCACGAATACCGAGGAAAGTGTTAGAAATATGAGATCTACGACTCCAGCTGTTAACATTAGCCTAACAGGGGAGGAGGGAAAAGAAACAACCCCCCCCCAAATGATGGTGGAGGTACAAACCACAACACTACCATGATGTGTGAGGGAGATGAGAGGAGGGCTGAAGACTTGAGGACACTTATTGTCACGAAACCCTCAGCCATAACCACTGGGCAACTAATGTGATACCGTAAACCACAGTACTGTTTTGGGCTATGAGAGTGTGGAGAGGATGGCTGGATACTTGGGAGACTTGCTGTCACTCAACCCCCAGCGGTGACCACCAGGCAACTGGTGTGAAAAAAAAGGAGGAGACGTTAGGTGAAGACCTGAGGAGTCTCATTGTCACTCAGCCTTCAGCGATAACCACTGGGCAACCGGTGTGAAACTGTAAATCACAGAATTACTGCGACCTATGAGTACTAGGGGAGGAGGGCTGGAGACTTGAGGAGACTTGCTGTCATTCAAACTCCAGCGGTTACTGCCAGGCAACTGGTGTGAGATTCCAAATAATAATAATGATAATAATAGTAAGATATGTTCATCAAAAATCAATTGAATTACTTATAACTTGATTCTTTTGTGGCTTTTATCTATCCCAGAGAGAGAAAACAAGGGAAAAAAAGAACAATTTTTTCAAATGACACTTTCAATACATTTTTTTGGTGGGAATTCAAGGTATTTTCCATTCTTCAGGAATATACCATTCCAATAGAACAAAATCATGACATCTTGAATCTGAAATTCCCTTTATAATCAAAGGGGAGAAAATAAATGTTCGAAGTATGACGCCAACACATAAGTAATAACATCCTGTGCAGTTTTTTTCTCTCAATATGTTCTGTTCGGATTCCAAATATTCCTTCCTTCTATGTTTTTGAAGTAAGGAAGAGAGTTTTATTCAGAAAGATGATTATGGATTAGTATTCTGCTCAAGTGCTAACTTCCTTGTTAACCATGAATTGTCAGGGACAAACAATTTCACCAAGCTATTCAATGATGAGCCTTAGCATGATGATTCATGCTTTTCCCATGGGTTCAAGTGTGAAGTGGACATGAAAAAGTCTCAGATAAAATTTGAACTCTTTTGCTGACCTTGTTGTTCGGACTGACAACTATCACGCTACCTTGCATTTCCTTCTTTCTTATCTATCTATCTATCTATCTATCTATCTGTCAGCATACATGGCTAACGTTGAAAATGTTTTAACTAGTGTTGTGAGTTTGATCTACAGCAGATGCTTTACTACAATAGCCTTATGCCAGACTAAGCTATGATTAAGGATAACCTATTACAACTGTGTGCTCCACTGTTGTGGTTTTGTGGAAGATTAAGCTATGGATAATAAGAACCAATTACATTTGTTGTGAGTTTGATCTCTTATAGGTGCTCTGACACTGTGGTCTTATGTCAGACTAAGTTATGATTGAGAAATACCGATCATATCTGTAGTGATTTTGATCTTCAATAAGCTTACAGTCTACTTTGGGCGTAAATCATTAGCGAT
Organism: Thysanoteuthis rhombus; assembly: GCA_963457665.1. Taxonomy (NCBI): domain Eukaryota; kingdom Metazoa; phylum Mollusca; class Cephalopoda; order Oegopsida; family Thysanoteuthidae; genus Thysanoteuthis; species Thysanoteuthis major. Next base: position 42,662,245 of record OY735203.1, on the reverse strand, counting down.
TTTGACTTGAAAACTATTATGAGTGTCGTGACTAATGCTGCTTGGTGCAAAATTAAGCCGAGTTTAGGAGAAAAAACTATTTTTGGTACCTGCTGTAGAGTAATGGTCAGTGATCTAATCACAAGGAACATTGCATACCACTTTTGGGTCGTGTTCTAAGTCCATTTCCTACACAATGTTCCTATGTTGTGACCTCCTACCAGACTAAGCTAAGTTAGTAAAAATTGAAAAGACCCTCATTGCTGGCATTTTGGTTTCATGACAAGAGGCTTGGGACCAAAAATCTTTCAAAGGGCTTTGGGATTGGTCTCTAAGAAGATATTTCTAGTGCAATCGGTGTTTCACTCGTCGAAGCAATTAGTTGGGAGTCAAGTCTGGTGATGTCAGTGTTCAGTCGGACGAACGGTCAAATAGACCCTCTACGGGTTAGTGAAAATATTCGGTTTAAAAAATGCCTGACTAGTATGCCTCGTCGATCCAACTCGTTGCGATTCTACATAAGAATAAAGAAGTTAAGCTGACCGCCTACGAATGGAAAAGAGTTGTCTAGAAAAGCGCATAGGAAAGAGAGGTCATTAACTCTCTGGCTGTTTACGTTTTATAAATTATGCATGGAAGTTGGCGGGCTTTCAAACAAAAAACTGCAAATGAAGAAAATAAAACCCGCTGATTTCTGGCTCGGCGAAGTCAAAAGGACTGCTATTTTAAAGCAATAAGAAAAGCAGTAAAGAGAAAAACGAGAGAGGGAAATAAGGGGACACTGGAAAGAAAAGCAAGGAGAAAGTCACGTTGGAGGCAATTTGTTTTACTGTGCCATAGACCGAAATACTTTAGTTTCGTCAAAGTGGGGGATGGGTTAGTCAGGTCAGCCAGCATCGTAGTAGTCCCTACATTCTGGCGCCTGAATCAAACCTTATTGGAAAGAACTATACCTGTCTATGGTGTTTCGGACTCCTGTTTTTTCCCCTTTATATACTGTGTAATATATTGTAATCTCTCCATGAGAGGTTGAGCATGATCCTTTTATGTGCACGTTGCATGGTTTGCAGTTTGACAGTCAGTCTCCTGGTTAGGTTCTATGTTTTGGCTCTATAGGAGACAATCGAGAGGATGCATGGGTTGTATAAATTTTTATTCAGGACTAATGGGATTTTCTTGTTCTTGAAGATTGAGCTTGCTCTGCAGAAAGCTTGCCATCCTACATTAACTAATCACTTGGTTTTTTCTCCTTTTGAGGATTTCAAGGAGATTCGTTGTCGTTGATAGATGCAGTGAGCTACTTTTCCCAGTTCTGCCTTTTTTATTTTGATCGTTGTGTTTTTATTTCTGACGTGATTGTTGCTCATGATCTCTGGAGTCGAATACATCATAGAATCCATTAAGAAACTCAAATGGCAATGAGCTGGTCATTTTGCAAAAATGACTGACAACCGATGGACATCACAACCCACAACATGAATCTATAAATAATCACTTGTATAACCAAAGCTGGCAGAATACAAGATGGAGAGACGAAGTAGACAAATTCAAGAAGTATTAAAGGCTAAACCTTAATATTACTGTCATTTTGACAAAATTTGTGTGAGGTTGAAATGATATCTGCTGATTGCAAAAATGATCGACCAAACATAAGCATGTCGGATAATATGCAACTTGTCTTGGGTATCTAAGCAAGTAGATTATTCTGTAACATCTTATGTAGAAGGGGTGCAAGATAAGTGGGGGTAGTTATGACAAAGAAAGACACGTTACATTGAGAAAAAAGGCTTCCATAAAACATTGCAGTTCCCAGATAAGAGTGTAGCGTCTAAAAGAACAACCATCACAAAAAGAAGAAAAAAAAAGAAGAGAATGATTTTACGTCCTTCAGGAACAGATAACAGACTCGAAATTTGATAACTTTCAGACGGTGAGAACTCGTTAATTTTGGTGCTGACATACTTAATTGATTTGTTACCGGTTTAAAAATATGTACGTCCATTTAATATGCTCCCTTGGGGACAATAGCGTTTCATGCTGGACAGAAATACCGAATTTCAAACGGTAGTACTTGAGAGAATTATATGTAATAGTCTGAATGGTTATATTCAACATAGTTGTTATGAATGCTGTGGCAGCCATTTTCTAAGGTGGCCACCACAAGAATCCTAAGATTTATCAAATTATGAAATAATATATGATTAATCTGCTACATATCGCAAAGTTTGACCCTGAAGTTTAAAAAAAATGATCTTATTTTTACGCTGATATGAATGAAGTGGCCTCCAACGATCATTTCAATACCATTAACATTTTTGACTTCAGTTATTTGCGAAAGCCTTTCGTGTACTTGCAATTGCCCGTACTTTTTAAAAAAATAATTGTGATGAAACAAGGATTTTGTTTGTGAAGAACTTAGCATTGAAGCAGGCAAAAAACGATTACTTTGTCTCTATTAGAAAATATTGCACTGGTAATAAAAAGTTGATTAATTATTTTACCAACTGTTGCGTCTGGCGTGCTTTAGTAATGAAAGTGTTAATGTCATTATCGTTCCATGCGTTGAAAACAATATCAAAACTTTGCCACAGTTAAGAAAATAGTTCAGACATACCAATAAACCAACATTGTCAGCTTAGAAATAACATATTGGATATTAGTTACTCATTTTTATTTCCAAAGGTCATTATACATGTGTGTATTGTGAGCACCTTAGACATTACATGTTTTACAAAACTTATCGAATGAAGTCCTGGCCTGATGGAGATCAAGTTTAAATATGGAAGGGCATAATTTGCTTTGAGGCAAGAGCAGCGGTTGCAAACCCTTTTACAAGAACACTTTGTAATAATGGATCTCATTCCATTCTAAGCTATTGTAATCCATACAGGCATCCAGTTTTCTTTGTCATTGTTTCTCCAGGTCCAGTCATTCGTAGATGGATAAGTCGATTGCAACTGAATACGTGGCGTCTATATACCACATGTAAAGACTGTTCTCTTTACATGCTGTCTTAGTACATCCCACAAAAAATATATATACGTATTCCCTTAGATGAGACCAGGAAGCATTAATGATATATATGTTACTTTGGTGTATTTTATTACGTTATATGTACGACAGCTGTGTTGTAAACATATAGTAAGGGACTTGCATATGTGGAACACATTTTGCAGATCGCCAAGACATATTTGCAAGTTAAGAATTTTCTCTTATTCAAGAATGACTGCTACAAGGCAAAACTGCACCCCTACGTCTATTCCGACGGATGATGATCACTGCAATTTTTGTATCGTATATATAATGAATGAAAATTATCAAAACATCTTGAGTACATGCGAATTTATTTATAACAATGAAATAATCCCATGCGTATTTATTACATAAGCTTTTGTATCCGCACAAGACTATTCATTTTGTACCAGTCGGTGAGAGAGCCGCCCACAGCAACAGTTGTATTTTCACATTGCTGTAGGCAAACGTTCATTTCATATATCAGTTTCGTTTAGCATGGTGAGACGGGCAAACAGTGACGAGTTTACTCCCCTGAATTAGGTGGATATTGTTCATATTGCGGCTGTTTGGAGTTGGACTTGAGTGTGACAAAATTCTAAGAGTAACTCATCTGAGTTGGTTTCATTTGTTCAAACTATCTACTGTTCGTCGTGAACAGTGGTCGTCGCATATTATTGACACCGTTAACACTGATCGCTGTTCGAACCCTGGTAAAAAAAAACAAACAAAAAATGAAAACTAGAATTATGAATGCTGATATATGATCATCCTGCGCTTCCTCCTCCTGTTGTTGTTAAGAGAGAAGATATGTAAATGGATTACAGATTCTTTCCAGATATGCGACTGTTTTCTGTGCATTTATGTGTGAGTCTGTATGTGTATGAGTGCCTGCTCATGTAGACGCTTTGTGTATACATGTGTATATGTTTCTATGCATATGCATATGTGAGTATTTGCAAAATATCGTAATGTGTGTGCATATTTTATTACCATGTCGAATTGTGAATGTTTCATAAGTCTTGTTCTAAATGTACGTGTGTGCTAGCAGACGACATAAAGTGAAATTGAGACACAAATTCACAAACACATCGACAAACACAGAAGCTGGGACCAAGCCCGGATTAAGCTTTATAGGAACCCAATGTACAGGTCAACTTACCTTAAAGGGGCCCTTACCTTAAATACACACACACACGCGCACACACACACACACACACACACACACACACACACACACACACACACACACAAATATATATATATATATATATATATATATATATATATATATATATCATAACGATCGGCTGGAAAGCATTTTGCATTGATTCCGATGCGCTAAAAGCGCACGGTATACAATGAATGCTAAATACTAGCTATGATTCACGGATCAAAAAGATGGAAATTAACAGAACGAATTTAGAATTGCACTGAAAGCCATGGAAAGAACAATGATTAATGTAACTCTAAGAGGTAGAAAAACATTGATATTTATCCAAAGGAAGACGATGGTTTAGGATATCATACTGATAATCATGCAAAAAGAATGAAGAAATGATAATATATAGAGGAAAGGTTTGACCAATTGATGCCAATATGTCAATAAATGCACAAACCACAAGATGGTGAGATTAAACAGAGGGGCTTGGCAGAATTCGGCAAAATCACAGTCATCATGGAAGAAAATTGGGAAAGCCTTTGTTCAGCAGTGGACTTATGATGCTTGATGATAATGCTTTGATATACACACACACACACACACACATATATATATATATATATATTTATACATATATACATATATATAATAAGAACGGAAAAAAAACTAAATTGAGTGTTACTACTTACCGTGAAAATCACTGCATAGGCTAAGAATTTGTTTTTAAATTTTGGTCCTAGAATATAGATTTCCATACCATAGTCTACTTAAGGTCCTCTAAATCCACCTGCCTTTGCTCCAAGTACCTCAAGGGTTGACATTGCATAGCTAAGGACTGACAAATGTCTGTTACTTTTTGGATTTACACGACAGGAACAACATAGATTTTGCAAACGGAAGACTAAACGCTGGAAAAAAAGAAAATTTTTGATATTTAGAAGGACCCTTTAACTTAAGAATACCGCAAAAGATATCAAGGATAGAATCTTTTACTTACTGGCCCGAAGAAGAAAATTGTCACCAAATAATTTCTTCTTTTTTATTTATTTTTTAAAAATTTTTTATTTTATTTATGATGACATGAACGGGTTGTGTTGAATAAAAGCTGGAGAAGTATCTTCTGTATCTCACTAGTACGAATAGATTCGAATGTTTATGGTAATCGACTAGAATGACTTCCTGTGTGGGTCTTTCTCTGTGAAGAAGAGGGTAATCCTTTAGAAATGAAATAAAAAGAGACATTGCTTTCTGTTCACTCGGAAAAGATCGCGTAATTTGTAAATATTGTAACTAGCTTGCCAGCCACTGCTCTAGGTGACTATCTATCAAAAAATATAACTAATTTATGTTAGCTCAGCCTGGCACAGGGTCAGAATTAGCTTGTCTGCGTTACACTCTACAGTAGTAATGGTCTAATAGCTCCACGGTGGGTATAGATATACATGAATAGACTTACGTAACCATATTCTAATATATTAGTGGAACACCTAACTCATAATATTAGCAAATCGACTTAAGTCGAACTTGTTAACAATTGCGCCCCATCAGACACCAATCATAATTTACTAATGTAATCTTATATACTTGTACCAATACTCTAAAAGGCTGCTAATGAACAGCAAATATTGGTTGACCATGGCTTAACGGTGAGTGAATCAACAATAACGTGCAGTTTCTACTAGCTGGCCAAATTAAACATCTTCGTTGCCCAAACAAGATAGAAAGGTTTATATATTACAAAAATACCTGCTTTTTTTCGAGTTATGTTTGTCCATTTTTGACTTCAAACTTTATTGACTTTAAATAAATCAAATTTTTTTCAGTTTCACAAACTTTTGAAAGTCTTATGACTCACATATTCATAGCCGTGAATTATAAAAAGAACCAAATTTTTCATTAGTGCAAACACACTCTTTTTGACTATTTTCATGAATGATTCTCTCTTAACTTTCGACTGCTTGGAACATTTCAAGATTTCAGCTGCAGCTGTAATAGAACTATTTCATAAATATTTTTTCTACCAGAATCCGTTATGAGTCTACTTTGAACTTTTTGACAAAGTCATCATAATATTATTACGGAAGTCTCAACCTACTGTTTCATGATTCAATTAGAGTGGTATGTTCCAGTTGAGAATATGATCAGAAGAACAAAAAAAGCACAAAGAAAAGTCTTAAGAACGTAAATAGCAGACTCTGAATCAGCCAAAACGTTGTGTTAGAAATAATAAAGATGAAGACAATAGTCCTAAGAATATATTGAATAATGAAACACAATGAATTACTTTCGAAAAGAATCAGGTTAATTTAGTACAGATACAAAAACACACTCACTGGGTTGCAAGCTTGCGGTGGAGCGTGTTCAACTCTCAAGAACAAGAAAATCCCATTAGTCCCAAGAAGAAGAGTATTTAGCCAATGTATCATCAATAGTCACCTATAGAGCTGAAACATAGAACCTAGTCAAAAACTTGACCCTCAAACTGAGAACCATGCATTGTGCACATGACTAACATAGAGAGATCATAAGATAGCACAGTATACCAGAGAGAAGACAGGAGTCCGAGATATCATAGAAACTGTTTGGAAACATAGATGGAATCGGGCTGGACATATTGCAAGAATGTCAGACCACCGCTGGATATCCAGACTCACAAGATCCCTAGAGATCATGTGCCAAACTTTGGCTGACAGAAAGTAAGACAGCTTGGCAGGCTAATTGAATTCAGAAAGTACTGGCTCCGCGATGCCCATCATAGAGAGGCCTGACGAATCATACAAAAACTGTACCTGCAACAACGGACGCTAACAGACTGATGATGATGATGATGGTGATGTACTATTACATAGCATGTACAGAATCAAGTGACGGAATAGATATGTCTAAAAGCAAGCAAAATGTGCACAAGTCTCTTCGTGAAAACAATGTCTGTTTTTTCGTCGTCACTGATCGTCACTTCCATCCGTCTGTGCTGCTATGTAAAGCCTGTCGCACTTGATAACAAAACCACAGCAGAATAACCTGTTGTACACTTCAAATATAACTCCCTACCGTTTCTTTCTTTTTCCCATTGTTTAACGAAAAAAAAAAGTTCACTAACCGTCGAATTTTTTTTCGATATTTACATTAACGAAGAAGGGAAGGGAGCAACACAAAAAGAAATAAAAATGAAGATTAAAAAAAAAAAAAAATAACACCGCACAACCCTAATCGACATCCCCGTCGTTTAAACGATTTATTGTTCTGTGTCCTCGACAAGTTTGTTTCCGACACTTGAATGTCTGGGGAGCAGACAGTTAGCCCCTGGCTCAGCAAGTCTTTCACCCACCTATACGAGTAACTGGCTGGCCAACAGCTGGCTCACCCACCGGGCTTTATTAGAGAGCCTAGTGCTACTGGCCTCTTTTTAGTGTTATCAAGAGCCAACTGGGAATTATGTAGCCAGGAGAATTTCACAGCAAACATATTTGACCCGTTGGCTTAAAAATAGCTCTGTGGTGAGGGAATTGGACGAAAACACTAGCCAATGGTTCACTCCTCAGCTGAACAGAACTTTCTTAGGATAAAACATATTTCTCTCCTTTCATGCAAATGAATGTCTCAAATGAGATTGTGATATTTTTTGATTGTTAACAAAACAAACGACGTTGATTGACATTCAAATACATTCCAATCAAGTAAAGATTATCAATGATACAATTCCGTCAGCAATGCTCCCTTATCTCTCGAACACTGACAACCCATTTCTTTCTGATTTTCAAAAAGTTCAATAGTAAAATCATTTGCATTGCATTTCTACAGTAAAATCATCAGCAATGCATTTTCTTTATAGACAAGTGATGCTTGTAATAATTTCTGGTCACTGGCGAAACTCATTTCCCCATAGTTAAATCAGGGACAATGCCTTTTATACACAAGGTACTACCTTATAACCGGAGGATTTTAAACAGATTGAGCAATCTTTTCATCGGTCAAGTTACGAAGTGTTCCACATGTCTCAACGGATATTTTACACCTCTTAATTACTCTAGGACAAAATAAAGAATCTCATTTAACATATTTCATTCCCATAACAGAGAAAGCTATCTTGTGCCTCAATTTCTCTGAATTCTCCATGGGAGTTATTCAAAATAGCCTAAAAATTGATTACATATAAAATTGATATTCAAACACAATTGGTACGAAAATCTGATTGCTATTATCATTTCATTTCTCCAAACTGCTGTGTCACTATAAAGGTAATTTTTAAATTGCTGATTCAATATAGAGAAAAATTTTCAAAGTGAGTACAAACATGGGTGGGATTGTCTGATGAATCGTACCCATCCCCATTACATTTCACAATGAGTAAACTTGTTCAAAACTAATCAAAATTAGGTGAGCGTATGTATTTATAGACAGGTTGTTACGTTAGTTGGTAGGTGTGAACTGATTGAGATTGCTAGCTCAATTCAAACACATACAGATATTAGGCTTGCTAGACAGATTTATTGATGGCTCTCTATGAACGAAGATAAATAAGCAGGTAGATGGATGGATAAGATGATACATGAACAGATTCATAGAAATAGAAATATGTATATGCTGATTAGAACTAATTGTGATATATATATATATATATATATATATATATATATATATATATATATATATATATATATATATGAGGAATTCACATTGATATAATGGAAGTAATCTTAATAATCTTAAACTAAAAAAACTACCGTTTTTTTCGTTTTTTTTTCTTCCAAATGGAAGGTAAACGAAATTTCTGAATTGAAGAACGTGGCTAGTATCATATCTTTCTAGGGAGTTCTCAAACTAGAATGATCAAAGAATGGTGAATTTCATTGTTCAAATCCCAAAGAACTACCAAAAAATTCCTCTTTATGAGTAGAGTAGGAATAGGAAGCTCAGCACAATTGCAGCGAAAGACAGTGATTTGCTCTGAGAGATTCATCAAACGCGAGTCAACAAATGGTAGTAAGGAGCCTTCACCCAAAATGTAACAATATTTAAATACCCTCGAAACTCTAAGTTCGTTTTGTCACTTTTCCCATCATGAATGAACTTATCTTTCGAACATGTTAAAATTATATTCTGACAGCATACTTTTTTTTTCAAGATTTCATCATCTCAAGCTCTTTTGCTTACTTGCTTTAGTGGAATGAAGTAGTCAAAAAAATGAATTCATGCTTGGTTAGTATTTTTTATTTATTTAAAAGAACTCAACAAATAAGCTGAATTGATAGACAGACATTGTATAACCTTTTTTCTTTTCTTAAAGGAAATGACATTTCTTTTCTGCAAACCTAAATATATTCGATGAACGCCTAAGTGCTGGACGTAAGAGATTATGCAGTGCCATTAGCCATTGCTAGGCGGTGTTGCTAAGCTATTTTACGGTTTGATAATATGGCGTCATATTCCTCCACATTTGGTGGGATTAATTTTACCTTCAGTTGCTTTTGAAAAGCAGCTTAAGTTGCCATCAGTGAATTTCGTAGTTAATATTCGACGAGGATTTTTCTATAATGTTGGTGTTCACCCGTTGAAGAACGAATATGTCTGCTATTCATAGAAAGACAATATATTTCGGTGATCAATGAATGTCGATGGATAGCGATTTTGGCATGCATAAAACATTAACTGAAGTATCAAAAGGAATCTCTTGGAATATCTAAACTTCAAACTGCAGCTGTATGCACATTGCACGTAATAACAGCACAATATTTGATAAATACTTTTATATATACACGTAAGCACATACATACATATGTACACAAGCACATACACATACTATACAAAAGGTTTGAACAAAATAAATGTCCGATTTGTCGTTGCATTAGTTTTTTTTCTTTCTGTCTGAGGAAAAATTTGGTATCATTTCTAAGCTATTCGTCTCTTTTGGATATTGTTGAATTTTTTGATAACAATTATTTCTCGTTTTTCTTATAATCCCGTCACCTGAGTCATGTGGTCGTTCGCTCATCACCAGGTATCTAAACACTGAAAGTAGACAATCAGCTGTGAGTAGAATTAGGCAGCCTCCTTGTTTAGTTTGTTTTAGTTCTCGTCTTGAGAAAAAATAATGCTCCTTCTAGGTAGAAAAGGAATTATGGCGAAAGATATGATAGTGTCATTCACTTGCTTGTACCCTACCAAATGCTACTTCGACTATATCCACTGAACATATACTAATTTCTTCATTTAATGCCTAAACAAACAATGGATCATCAACATTTCCAATTCCTAGTATCTGATTCCACCATCAATACTATTTATAGGGAATAAGACCTCTGCTGAGTTTGGTTAGACGTTCATCATCTTCATTCAAACTCAGAGATGAGGGTATATGGAGTAAGGAACAGAAAAGAACGGACATATATTTGTGGCAGCAAAGATTGTCTTATTGAGAGCGTACCTTACGACTTCCTCCAGCCAAGTACCTTTTGACATTATGGCACTCCGTTATTTCTCATTTCTGGCACACAACTGATCTCCATGACACCCTCAAAAGTAGAAGATATCAAGCGAAGAATCACCCTAAAATGACAAGTCTCCGGCAGTGTAAACTCAATCTTCAAAAATAAGAAGATCTCATTGCTCCTATAAAGAAGGGCATACAACCAATGCATCCTCTCAATAGCCACTTGAGATGGAGCTGAAACATAGAACCTAATCAAGACACTGACCCGCAAATCGAGAACCATGCAACGTGCGCATGAAAAAACTATGCTCGACCTCACTTGGAGAGATCACAAGATAGTGTAGTACACCTGGGAGGAGACAGGAATCAGAGACATCATAGAATCCATTAAAAACACAAATGGCAATGGGCTGACCATGTTGCAAGAATGGCAGACGACTGATGGATATCGCAACTTACTACATGGACCCCCAGAGATCAGATGCTCAACCTAGGCCGACAGAATCTTAGATGGAGAGACGAGCTTGGCAAATTCAGAAAGTAATCGCTCCGAGACGCCCACGATAGAGAACTGTGGTGAATCCTGAGGAAGATCTATATCCAACGACGGACGTTAAGAGACACCTGATGATGATGATGATGATGATGATGATGATGATGATGATGATGATGATGATGATGATGATAAGTTCGTATTCGTTACTTAAACAGAAAAGTTCCCGTTTCTCTTTCCACTCTGAGAACCTGGGTAAAGCCAACGTGAAAACAATTCTTTTTCTTTTTTCTCTCTTCGGGTGCCGACAGAACGAATGCATGTAACACAATATCTACAGGCAATCGAAGCAAAGTTGAAAAAACGCAATTCCTATGTGTTGTTGCTCCATGAATTCAATACCAGCCGTTACACTGTCAAATCCACCCGCAATATCAACTACGCTTGAATGCAGGGGTGATCTGAGCGAACTGTGCATCGTTGGTTACAAAGATTTGCTATCAATGATCTTTATTTCCAAGATGAGTCTGGTTGTGGTTGCAAGCTGCCACTCGACAATGAAGTATTGTGAACAGTCATGACATGATAGTGTCATTCACTAGCTATTACCCCATTGGATGTTACCTTGAGTAAATTTACAAGACAGAGAAACTATGCTAATTCGTCCTTCACATACCTGAACAACAAATAAAACCTTTACAGTTCCAACTTCCTTGTTCATTCAAAACATGACCTTTTATTGATCGTCTTCATACTGTTTCTGCATGATAATTAGGAACGCGGCTTTTTTTAGGTTTCGACAAACTTGTTGGGTACACACTGAATTTTTTTAATACACACATATTTACATAAATAAACATCTAGGTGTTATGAGCAAAGACATCTGGCACAAATAGGTAGAATGAAGAAATTGCACGGGTAGAAATGCCATGATATGACTATTGATCAGCTGCTCGTACGGTTTGACGATTGTTTCAGTTTTCTTGTTCATTCAAAGAATGGCCTTTTTCTCGATCATCTTCATAATGTTTCTGCATGCTAATTGGAAACGTGACTTTTATTTCAGTATTGACAAACTTAATTTCTGTTCAACCTATCAGGAACTAAATTTCAACCACTCAAAAGACTTTCCTGGCTATTTGGCAGTGCTGTAATGGAGCGATTCATTATAGCCTCTTGCCATCTGAACCGATCTATTGTGATTTTGATATTGATGTATCAAAATTTGCAAACATTTTGGGCTGTAACAGTGAAGAATAAGGGACTTATTCCGCTGCGGAATAACGCAAAACCTCAAACTTCACTGACCATAATGTAAAAACTGATTCAGTTTGGCACCGTCTCAACATCCGTATTCACCGGACCTGTCTCCTCGCGATTTTTTGCGAGCCTTAGATGTACATATGCGCCAGCAGGTTGTACACCAATGCAGACAAGGTCAAAAATGGCTTACTGCTGTTTTTCTCGACTCCTATAATCTCAGTCTTTTATACAATGGAAGACATTGCCCGAGCGTTGTGTCGATTCTGATGGCGCTTGCTTTGAGTAATAAGGTTCTGGTTTGGCCGATTTATGACGCTCTAGAATTTGTGATTCAAAACGGCCATTCATTTTGTTTTAACCTCATATATTTTTTATCTCTTCCTCTAAATGTACACATGTAAGCGGAGATATAAGAAGAATTTACGCACGTATTTACATCTATCCTTTTTCTTGCTCTCAATATACATTCATAAGTACACAATCTAGGCATCATCATCGGCGTTGTTGGGAAATAGACATAGACATTCGTATATATGAGAAACAATTGCATGCGTACATGTACACACAGACACATATACAGAGACACACTCTAATTGTGGAGTAGCATATTGTTAGATTAAAAATTTACAAGGCTTGAGACGAATGATAGTAGTATCAGTGAACAGAAATGTATACAGTGTCTGTAACTGTTACGTTTGTAGATTGTTCAAATCCATTTATAACATGTTATGTTTAATATACACTGCATTTTTATGGATCAATATTTACTTTGATTACAATAGTTAATGTTTGAGATTTATATTAAATTTGTAGAACTATTTTTATGGGTTATTTTAGCAAGGGGGATATATGTATGTAGTACGTATTTTTGTACTTGTAGTATGTTTTTGTTTATGAGGAGTATGATATGATCTATTCAGGCCGTCCAGTTTCTTATTTCGACCACCAGGATAAATGGTTTTTGTTATTAATCAAATGTCTCTATTCGTTTTATTGTAGTAATTTCAGCGTATTGGATTAAGTATATATGTATATGAAGAGATAATAATTGGAATTTTACAAACGCAAATACATAAATACATACATCAGCACGTATAAGCAAGTTATAACCCTGGATTCAACCTGAACAGGCAGCCTTACTGATTGGGCACGCCTCATACAGCTCAAGCATCTACTAAATCAGTGGTGTTTCTCGGACTTGGGCGTCAATATATATGTATAGATACATATCCAACCCTAAAAGCAAATTCGGGATTATGCAAAAGTAGCAGTATCTCTCAGACCTGCTATCAAATACACTCACACACACACACATATATGTGTGTGTGTGTGTATAAGTTATGCTGGCTAAAAAGATGCATACGGGAATGACACCCACTGGAAAATTCCTAACAATAAAAACCCCACGTGGAAAAAAGCCTGCTTGGAAAAGTCAGCTTGGAAAAGAGACGACAAGGAAAAACACAAGGAAAAAAGCCTGCATGAAAATACTTTTTTCACGTTCACATTAAGCCTGCTCTGCACCTTTTATGCAAACAAACATGGTAAATGTATGAAAATCCTTGTGAACAAGCAATCTTATACTTTTCACAAGCTAGTTAAAAATTAGACCGACGTAAAATTAAAAAAAATATAGCAGCTAAATGAAAACATTGGCAAGAAAACTGAATCAATGGAAAAGAACAATCAAATAGTTATAATTACTACTTCAGTCAATGTTAATTGTTTGTGTTAAATTAATTGAATCTTGTCTCTTAGTAGAATTCAATGGTCTTTTAAAAAAATTAATCTCCATCGAAAGCTGACCCGAAATCTTTTTAGCTCTATAAACCAGGAAAGAGATGTTTTTAACTAAAAGAATTTTTTTCAGTTTCGAAACAAAATAGAAACAAAAAACAAATATTGAATTACTTTACGCTGAAATTGATTTTCAGCCAATTCTATTAAATTTATCCTTCTCATTGAAATTAAAAGATGAGAATATGAGTTAACATGAAGTGAATATGTTGATAAACATTTGCTTTTTTCCTTTTTTTTCAACATTCATGAAAAAATACCATAAAGTAGTTGGTCGGATAGACATGATTGCTCAGAAGGTAGAGATGATGTTCATCCTACATTTCAAGGGGAATAAGATAAGAGGAAGATTATCACAGCCAAGAATGATGTTGTCAAGTACGTATTGTTATGAAAATCACTTGGTTCCAAACACTTTACCTAAGATTATTTGGAAATCATTTAAAAGGTAAAAAAATTACTTAGAATAGATTGATTTTTTTAATTGTTTTCCAAAATCAAGGGAATTTTCTTTCAACTTTTAGGGGTCAGGATGGGGGGGGGGTGAATTTTTTCCTCTTTGGGGGATTAGAATTAAAGAGGACATTTTCCCTCATTTTTAGGGGTCGAAATAAATGGGAATTCATTCAATATTTAGTGGTAAAAATCAAGGGGATTTTTTCACTGTTGGAGGTCAAATGTTCCAGGAGAAGATTTCTTTCCCACTCTTAAGGGTCAAAATCAGATGGAATTTCTTTTACATCTATGTGTCAGATTCGAGAGGGAAAGATTTCTTTCTATTTCGTGGCAAAATATTTGGAAGTACTTCCATTTTTATCCTCAAAAGGCTGCATTGAGGGGTAATTTGTTTTCACCTCCTCTAAAATTGAGGAGGATAAGATTTTTTCTATTTCGGAGCTAAAATATTGAAATGAGACATTTTTACTTTCAATGGTTGAAATCGGGGGGGGGGGTAATTATTTTTACTTTTAGTGGGCAGATTTTTTTCAATTTTCAGGCTCGTAATCCATGGGATTGTTTTTTTTTCTTTTTTTCTTTTTTTTGAAGAGTGTTTCCAGTTTTTACTTTCAAGAATCGAAATTCAGAAGTAATTCTGTTCATTTATGGGGGGCAAAATCAAAGGGAAAGAATATTTTCACTTTCAAAGGTTGAAATTCAAAGGGATAACTTCAAGATTTGTTTCTCTAGAGTAAAAAAAATCTACGATTATTTTTTTCACTAATATGCATCAAAATTAATAAATATTTTTCTCATTTAAGGGTCAAACTTGAGGAGGGAATTTTTTTCTTCACTCTCAGTGCCCAAAATTGAAGGATATTTTTTTCACTTTGCGAGGTTAAAATGTAAGGGATATCTATTACTTTTAAAAATCGAGAGGAATATTTTTTCACTTTTGGTGGACAGAATCCTTGGGGTTTCTTTTCACGTGGGGGCCCAAAATCGAAAGGGTGATTTTTTTTCACTTATTGGTCAAAACTGAGTGGTGGGGGTAATCTTGGGTGTTTGAATCGTGGGGAATTTTTTTTTCCTCTTTTGGAGAAAATGAACGATCGTCAAAATCGAAAATGAACATCTATTTTCATTTTTAAAGTCAAAATATCAAGTGGAAATTTTCAAAATTGGTGTATAGAATTGATTACTTTTATTTTATGGGCTCAAAATAAAGAGGGAACTCTTCTCCCTTTTTCAATATTAACTCTTCCCTTTCTATTGAATGCCAATTTTTACTATTTGCCCAGTTTTGAACATTAGCATCCCCCACTTTTAATATCCCCCTTTTTTAACGATCTTGAAAAAATCTTTAGAATATTCAATAATCCCCTTTTTCTTAACCTTTCTCCCCTTTTCTTTGATATTTCGCCTACGTTTTTTGACATTCTTTCTCTCTTTTTAAACATTCTACAGGATTTTGTTGGGCTCATTTTTTGCATCAGTTTTTAACGGTGTAAAAAGTGATATCAAAATCAATTTAAAAAAACAATTAGATTAAACACTTCCTGTTTTCCATTGATCTATCTTTTTATTTCTTTCATGGCCTCAATTTACTCTGCCCGTTAATGCGTTCATTTAGTCTAGCACATACATACATACGTAATGTTATAACTTGGATTCATGAATAAAGTTTTCGAGAGACCATTCAAGAGATGCAGGCTTTTATGCAGCGGTCGTAGGAGAAAAGCTGACTATTAGAGGGTATTCCAGTCTTCTGGTACTACTTCCTTTCCTTTGCATTTGCTCTGCGATTGGTCTAGAGTGGTACAGAAGCAGTGCTAATGTATATGCCGAAGAAGCTGTAAGTGTCATTGGTGTATGACCAGGATATGATATCGTATAGGAAGGTTAGCAATAATCTGTAGACTTTCATTTTTGTGTCTTTCTTGTGGTTCCTTCTGCCCTAGACACTGTAGACTAACCAAGGCTTGGTTTGCCCTAGTCAGTCAGTCATTAGAGGATGTGTCTCAACCTAAGGGAAGCCTTGAGCAACTTTAAGCCTAGTCGGTCCGATAGAGATTGAAGGCCAATGTTCTTTTTCTTTTCTTGGGTTGGTTTGATGCAAGATGTCTTTTTAAAAAAATCCCAACTTCGATGCTTAAGGCTTATGCTGCCCTGCAATGTAGGACGTCATCTGTCCCAGGGTCGCTTCTGTGTCAGCAAACGGGGCTGCGTCATCAGTGAATAGGTTATCTATGACCAGCAGTATCATAGTTTTGGTATGCCAGCGGAGTCTCTTCGGATTGGAGGTGTCGCCGTCACGTGTGAATGTAGACGTTGTCCTTGTCATTAATCAATTCTGTAGCCTGATACAGCATCGTGCTGAAGAATATTGAAAACAAAGTGCAGGCTAATACACAGCTTTGTTTGACACCGTTCCATATCGAGAAGGGCTTGGTGGAATCGCTATCGCATTTTGATTGACCTAAGTGTGGCTCACGTTGGATAATGATAGTGAAAAACAGGGGCTGCCTAATTTAATATGAAATGATAACCCAGAGGCTCAACCTGCTTATTGCGTCGAATGCCTTTGTCATATCGACAGTCCATTGTTTAGTTCACGACATTTTTCCTGAATCTATGAAGAATTATGTCGTTCGTGCCTCCTTCTACTCTGAAGCAGCGTTTGCTCTCCAGGGACGTTCCTCAGAGGTTTTGCCCCCCGGTGTGAGGTGTGTCCATAAAGAAAGTGAACTTTTGAAATAGCACACTAAAGAGACATTTCAGCGTTCTTATGACGGAAATTTTATGTATTACTGGCTTTGAGCCTTCGTCTAAACAAACTCCATGAGGCTTCATTGGTTTAGATTTGAACTTTTCAGAGGATTTTCTAATGCGTTTTTCCCCAAGGTGAAAGATGACAAATTTTAAAGAGCAATGGGTTTTTGTGATATTCCCTTCCAAAATCGGAAAAAGTTTTTGAAACTTTTTTAATGTTACAACCAAGGTATATTGTCTGAGCTGTACGCAATTTTACATCGGACAGACTAAAATGTACGTGCTGTGATCCATGAAAATTATTGTTGGACTGGACTTCTAAGAAAAATTATTGTATCCTTCAGCCACGTAATTTGTTCCACGTCTGCAAATGAACTAAGTTTTTACAAAGGATGAGACAACTGCTTCAATATACACTGCCCTTATATCCTAATGCTATACAAAAACCAAGAGGCATGGACATTATTAGAGTGCAAACCTTTTGAATGCATCTTCATACAGAACAACACAAAAACAACACATTACAACATTAGCTTACAAAGAATCAGCCAACATATTAAAGACCCTTTGAGAAACTGTATGAGTTCACGGACACCTTTTTAGAAAAAAAAACGAAGTGTCACCGACCAATCAGAAAGATTGAGATAACACGCTCACTTCTATCCCATCTCATGTAATCATCCATCCATCAAATGCTAGACCCAACCTCTCCATTCTAAAAAATACATAACCACCTTTTCTCTCACAGACCCTTCTTATTTCAGACCAATTTGATTCTCACCGGCACAGATATAAACATCCCCCACCCTTACTGAACAACCAACAACACAGAAATCGCCAAATTTCAATATGTCAAATTATCAACTTTCTGTTGGATCATCTCACATCCACAATACATATATATATATATATATATATATTTATATATATATAAAGAAACAAATATTTATGCCGAGTGTACAACTTGTGCAGAAAGTGTAAGGAAAGCGTGAGAGCATCACTTTGACAATTCTCAAATTGTTATGCTCCATCCAGTGTATCATGCACGTTCCTCTCGGAGCAAAACGTCGAATTGTAAAAAGGTTATTTACTATCAGAAATCTAAATATATAAAAATATCATTGTGTCGTGTAGTTGGACTATTTTCCTCGTCGATGCAGTTATGTCTTCACGACGTTTGTATAAAGGATAATCATAGAAAATAAAAGCTATTCACATACAATGGATATATGTCTGAAGATGATTACTATAACTTTTGTATTATATACATAGCAAATAGTAAATCTTAAAACACACACACACACAGACACACACACACATATATATATATACATATATATATATATATATATATATATATATATATATATATATATATATATATATATATATATTCATTTATCCATTTATTAATAAAATCAAAACAAGCCCTCACGTATCAGTATGATACATATTTGTTAATATCGAAGATTTGTCAAGGTGGCTCAGTCGGTAAGAGGGTTTCTGATTGCTCATGCGGCCGTGGCTTTAAATCACAGTGGAAGATGTAAATTTTACGTATCAGTTTATACCCCTAATTTTTAAGGAGGGTTGTTCTTTTTACGGTGAAAAAATATAATCAACTCCATATACATATATGGAAATATATCTATCTATCTATCTATCTATATATATATATATATATATATATAGAGAGAGAGAGAGAGGGAGAGAGAGAGAGAGAGAGAGAGTGAGAGAGAAAGAGAGAGCAGGAAATAGGAAGAAAGAGCATACTGACATGAGAATCTAAGCATTAGGGATTTCTTGTATTACTGGAGTCTGTTTCGTTCAATAACTGGCTTTTATTTGCCAAGCATAACAGTCTTATACAATGCTACAATAGTAGAACAATAGTGGAGAAACCAAATAAGATCAGTCTTTGGGAATATCTTGGACTAATATTTTCCAATTTGGGCTTATTCTGGGACATAGTCACGAGGAGATCCACGATCAATGGTCTACTTGATAAGCCATTTAACCATTGATTTGCGACAGGCACCCCATTAGCCATATTTACTTAGGAGTACAGCAAAAACACTAAGCACTGTTGCCTAAATTTCCCCGGCAGATCACATTATTCTTTTCAACTTTCTGTAATCCAGAGACGGCAATCACTTATCCTGAAATACATCAAAATCTATAGAAAGAAATATCTTCAGAGGAACAAAGAATTTCTCAGGACATTAAATACTTGGCAAAACGTTCTATAATCTATCATATTTTTTTTGATTTGACGGCAGACCTGTGAAGTGCAGTAAATAAAATAAAACTATCAATCACAAACGCTTTCTCTCTCACACTTTAGCGTTTTTTCAAAAAGCA
Source organism: Thysanoteuthis rhombus (assembly GCA_963457665.1). Taxonomy (NCBI): domain Eukaryota; kingdom Metazoa; phylum Mollusca; class Cephalopoda; order Oegopsida; family Thysanoteuthidae; genus Thysanoteuthis; species Thysanoteuthis major. The sequence goes on along the minus strand of OY735203.1, from coordinate 42,642,538 downwards.
CATTGAGATTTTTATGCCAATAGATTTTTGATCAGTGATATCTGCTTCGAAATTCCTGCCGTCAATTTTCTTCTTCGTAAAATAATACTATGAATCAGTTGTAATATAATCAAGTGCAGTGCGTTTTTCCAGCGTTTCTTTTTTCTATGAAATGTTGCTAAATTTAGAAGAATACATATTAAAGATTTGTAACTATTCCGAAGTTCAGCTTTAAAGCAGCATTAAGATTCTAGCTCGAGGTAGGCGATTAATGTCACTTTCAGGGAATAGCTGGAGCCGTTTCTGAATTTCCTATTTACATCTTATCTGTTTTATTTTCAAGTTTTGTCTTATCTCAAGATGTTTTGCCTAAAGAATATGCAGATAAAGTGACAGATAGTCAGAATTTGAAAAAAAAATGGTGGCAACCATTGAGCACTATCGTTGATGATCAAAACAACAATTACACAATTATTTGCTGTTTTGCATTTATGAAGCCATTATTTAAAAAGTACATTCTTATGAGTTTTTCTTCAATTCATCTGCGTTAAAGTATAACAAGATGTACAATTTATTCTAAACGAATTGTTTTTAGCCATTGCATTTTTATCATTTAAAAAATGAAGTAAGAATTACTTATGTCGAATGGATGTTTTCAATGATTCTACGCTGGTGTAATTTTTCTTGAAAAGTGTGTCAGCCGGTGTCAGAGAGCTGTTAAATTTAATTTCAAAGATTCTTTTCAGAAAAAAACTCAAAGAAACCAACTATACAATAACGAAGTCTCATTTGAAACTGTGAACTGTGTACACACCTGAATGTAATTCTGGCCAGCAATTGAAGTAAAATAACATATGTTCTGTTTACAAATTCTGCATAGAGCTAAAAGAAATCTTGAGTATGCTGATAAAAATTACCTTAATACCAGAAGTTAGCAAAGTTCCTTATACGTGTATAACTGCCCATACATATCTCAGATATGCATCATATTGAAACTTGTTACCTCCTGTCAAGGCTTACTAACTATGGAGGTAACAGCTTTTGACGGTAATTGGCAAGTAAGGTATCTAAGGGAACTTGGCTTGCCTAAACGTCAAACAATAATGGAATTCAGGTAAAGGAAAATTTGAGCAAATTAACAATAATCAGCTTCAATCAAAATTCAACTGTTTTGCAATTGTATTTAACTGATCGTAACTCTGTCACAGTACGATACTATTAGATATGATTAAGAATACATTACCTGTATCTTATTGATCAGATTTCTTTATTTTTTTTAGGTCTGTGAGCTTTTTTCGCAGTAAAAACAGTACATCATAGCACAAGTTTTGTTAACACTATACTCTCAATAAGCTGTAACTTGAAGAATAAAGCAGCTTTCAGTCCAATCGGACCACTGTTTCCAGAGCATTTAATTTGAATATGAATTGATTAAAAGTTTGCCAAAGGGAGATAAGGCAATGTCTATGAACTGCTAATTACAGTTCTCTATATATAAAAGAATAAGCAAATGATTATGATATAATTTCTATATTTAAGAAATTATATATTATCGAGAATAACGCCCCTATAAGCGTATTTAAGTGAATGAAAAAACAGAGAGCAAGGGACATATTTGCACTGAGAGCAAAATTGACGGAAAGGCAATGGTTTGTTTTTACGTTTTGAAAATGAAATTAGAAGTTACCCTGCCTATAAGAATTTTGTTTTATCTGTAAGAGCAGATTGCATGATTATGGCTTTACTTACCAACAACCTTTTTGTAAACTAGTAAAATGAAACAAAAGGAAACCTTCAATCAATCTCAAGAATGAAATGAGAAGCAAAGTGAAAACAGTCAGAGAGGAAAAATTTGTTTTGTTTGAACAAAACGATGTTAGGTGTCCATACAAAAACAAAAACAAATTAACCAAAATAAGTTTTTTTTTCAAAGATTTGACGTCCTCAAATGATTCACAAACAATAATTAAAAACGAAAAGATGCATGTGGCAGGTACCAGAGTGTTGGTATCAAATTTAGATAACACATATCCTTCTCCTCTCTCTCCTTCTCTCTCTCTCTCTCTCTCTCTCTCTCTCTCTATATATATATATATATCAAGCCAAACTTTAAAGATTTTCGTTAAGAATATCCCGATAGTTATCTTTTTACATCTGGAAAGGTTGACTAACACCTTCTGCACTAAACCAACCCTATAGCATGATGCAACCTCTTCTATGATCGACTATTGGATGATGTTCTTGCATCTTCCTGTGTCATTGGTAAATCTCTTGCACATGCGTCTTGGAGAAATTTCATGAGTTCAACCAACTCTGATTCAGTATTCATCTTTGTTTAAATGATATTCCTATTTCTCAGTCTCTGTAATCGTTGTTGCTGCTACGTGATGAGATTGGTTAGCTTTAATAGCCTGGCTTGTTTAAATCAGTTCATAATAAGGCAATCTTCACAAAAACTTTCGATCCCAGTTTCGTGATAGCATCTTAACCATTAACCGTTGCTGTCATATTTTTTTTTTTTACTAAATTGGCAATTTCAGTCGGAGCAACTGACATTGGAGTCTCAGAATCAAAAGCAAATCTACTAACAGTAAATTGGATATGTCCTTCAAATTGCTGCAGTAAAAAGGACAATGAAAGTTCAAGAAAAGTTGGAATGCATTGGAAAGTGATACTCATAAAGTTTAACATCAGACTCTTCAAGGATATCTCGGAATCTTGACCTGCAGCCGTGTTTCTAATAATCGATCCAACTTTGTATTCTTGCTGAAAACCTTCTGGTAGAAAGCAAGTTCCATAATTAAAATGCTTATCGCTTATATGACCAAATATACTAACTGCATCTCCTCAGTTCTTTAATGTATAGTAACACAAAATGCAAGTGGAAGAATTTTCAAAACTTGGAAACACTAATTTTGTTTTAGATGTATGTCGTTTATCTTAAACTTCATGTCCAGTAGCTGACAATTCTTTTCGAATAGGAGTTTTTTTTGCAGGTGAGTTATTCTCATCAAATGATGATTTCTTCTCTGCTCTTTTGAAGGCTTTTGACAATCTTGTCCATCCTCTTCGAATACTTTAAACCTTGAACTGTATGAAATATCATAGTAAACCTAAATGGGATATTGGTAATCTCTATTTTTGTCATATTTTGCGAATTTTTGTTGTTGTTATCATCGAAAAGTAAAGTACCATAACTGTCCTATGTATCAAATACAATGTCTTCAACATTAACGCCCTATGCACCATTTATAAGTCTGGCTTTAACCCATGTGTTGCTAGTCAACATTACTCGAGACACAATAGTTAGATGTATTGTTGACATAAAGCCAGAGGAATGTTCAGATTTCGTCATAGCATTTCCTTTGTTTTCAGTTTAATTGGTCTGTATTCGGAAATTTATCTTATTCTCAAATTTCCTTGTAGTAATTACCTTTATATCATTCGTACACTGTTTGTTTGACGTCACTGGTCTGGCCCCATAATCGTCAAAATGAATTTCTCTTACAAATGCAATTAATTCTAATTATGTCTTTGCAACAAAATATGATCTAGTTAGGTGAAAGTCCAACAACAAAATCCGAGGCACAGGTTGGCATATTCCCACCAAATCTGCCGATGGTATTTCCTAAAAATGATGTTCGTCTTGAACAGCTCATTTATCTTTTTACCTCTAATTGCAAATATAAATTTCTGCCTAGCAGCACCATGTAATATCAAAGGTATGTTGTCCCTCAAAGAATGTCACATGATCGGGATCATTTCACCAAAATTAATACCTACAATCCAACCTATACCTCCAAACGTAGGCTGGTGTAGTGATGTGTTCTGCGCTTTCGAGATAATGTGATCGTCATCAAGCTTAGCTTGAATCATCTGTTCGTTGATTTTTCTGCAAATATCCAATCATCTCCGTTACTGATTTGTCAATGATGACTTTTTCTTCTATGCATTCTTGTCCCACAAGAAGGCATTTTAACCTCGACCAATATTGAAGGCGGTGGGTTGGCGTAAGGAAATTATCAAGATACTTTCATATCTAGAGAGGATGTTCTAAGGGTAATCGTGATATTGGTCCTTGTCTTATTGACGGTCCCATTAAGACTTGCGTAAGGGAATTACAATATCGGTAGACGCACGCAGGGGTTGACATAAAAAAATTACCAAACAAAAAAGATTCCATCAAAAGTCTGGCGTTGGATGTCTGGGCACGAAAATAATCATTTGCTAGAGGGGTTTGAGTAAGTAATTAACAATCTAGATATTACTGTCGAAGAAGATATCCAACTAGATAGACTCAACTAGGTGTGGGTGGGGGGTCGTAAAAATATAACAATTCATCGGAGTGGTAGCGTAAGAAAAAAAAGGAATCCAAAAAGACACCATTTGATGTTTGGTGCGTGAAAACAATGATCTTGTCAGGATGTTCACGTATGGAAAAACAATCCAGATTTACACCATCGAGTTGGGGAGATTAAGAATCTCAGGGTTGGCGTAAGAAATAACCATATCGGGAAACCTCAAAAGAGGTTTGGCGTACAAACAGATCAATGTCATCGGGGGTTGGTGTGCAAAAAGAATCTTGATAGAATAGTATCTGTACAATTTTTTATGCATTTGGATCCGTCGATAGATTGTCCCATGAGCTATCTTTTTGTGCATTTTAGTGTCTCAGGAATCCATGTTTCTTCCGACTACAAAAATAGCAAAAGAGCTTCACCTTCTGGCCTTTTTTCCCCGATGATGTGTACCAGATGACGTCAGCCAAATCTAAATTTATCTTAAAACTCAATTCGAAGTGAAGTATCTTATATTTTGTAAATCATCCAGAGTCTCTGTTGTATATATTTACTCCAGGCTGGAACAAGCATTCAAAAGCCAGAAAAGAAAATTATTCACAAGATTTTGAATTTTTTCATTTGGTCTTGAACTCGAATCCATATATACATACGCATATATATATATATATATATATATATATATATATATATATATATATATATATAGAACACACACATACACACATATACGGATACACACACACATGCATATATATATATATATATATATATATATATATATATATACACACACACACACACACACACACACATATATATATATATATATATATGTCAATCATGAAATACCAGGGTATTGGGCGGGGAGATAGGAGGATATTTACTAGTATAATACTCCTACAAATGACGGTATTACTAACGTATACACCGGCACTTCTGTCTAAGTCGTGAGTGTGTGTTATTGTAGCGCTCACTGAAAAGTGACTTACAACAAAAGTATATATGAATATATGAAGAGTTCACACCCTGCAACAGCCTTATTATCTTTAATTGTTCATTCAGTTTACGATATTTGATGTTTAAGCCAACTGATACGTCCAAACGAAACAAAAAATATCTTTGCGTACTAATGATATTTTATTTCACATTGTTTTTCATTCTGTAAATGTTTGTACCCCTTATGGAAGACTTGTATAGAAACAGGTATCCCTTGCTTTTGGGGGGTCTACTTTACGGAACACTACCTTCTCTTAATACCTTTCAATATCTTGCTTAGAATCTGAGCAAGAGATTCAAAGATTAAAGAATAACATCGGAAACGAAGAATATAGTGCATGACTGAAATGCAATGTTTAATATCGTATATGGTAATGAATGTTGGACAATTTTGTTACAAATAGAAGAAAAAAAAAGGAAAAAAGGGGGGGGGGCTTGAGTAACCTAAATTTAGATTATCGGTATCTGTTAAGAATATCCTGGACAGAGTATATAACAAATGAGGAAAGTTCTAAAGAGAGTAAAATCTACAATAAAATGTTTGCTTATAATAAGAAAGAGGTAGAATTATTTTGACACTTAATTCACGCTCGCTGGATGCATAGGAGGCAAGACAAGCAAAGGTAGGCAGTTTGTTACCTGACTTGACGGCTTTGAGAAAGTAGATGACAGAATAAATGCCAGAAGGCGTAAATGATTAAGAATTGCTGACAGCGATGAAGAAAGGAATGTGCCGTGATCGCCCACACCCTGAAGGGATATAACAGAGAGAGAGAGAGAGAGAGAGAGAGAGAGAGAGAGAGAGAGAGAGAGAGAGAGAGAGAGAGAGAGAAGGGGCGGCAGGGAGACGTTGAGAGGTGGTATAAGTATTTTTAAGCCAAACTTCTCAACCTCAACTCGTTTACAAACCGTAGAGCATCGTTCAGCGAGAAAACTTAAACACGAAACTTCAAAAAACACTTCGTTCGACACTTCATAGAATATTTTTTTGAAAAGTCCGTAAGTCTTTATTTGGGTTGAAATCGAATTTTACCTTACCTGGAAAAATATGCCAAAAATGTTGATTATTTTCTTTGAAGTTAAAAGTTAGAATGTGTGGACAAAAATATGCCTGTTTTGACCAATTAGAAAAATGCATGCTGATATGATATCTGACACAAGACAATCGAAAGTGATCATTTTGAATCAAGTTATTTAAAACTAAACAGTCCTAATGCCAGAAAAAAGCAGTTTGTTTTGCATCATATTCTTTTCTCAGTCATTAGTCTCATTGATTATTGTTATCTTTTCTCAACTTAAACAAGAATACCGATGATTTGAAGCTTATCGTGCGGCCAGGAAAAATGATTTAATGCTAAATCAACATTTTGATCAAATATGTGTTAAAAGTTAGGTCACACAAATGCCCCCAACCCCCGAAAAAACAAAGACACTATGTCGTGCGTTATTATTTTTCATTTATTTACTTTTTTCTCCAGTTTTGAACGGAATGATAAGTAACAACAACAGAGGATTCATTGTGAATTCTTATCAAGTCTACCCGGGTGTCCAGGTGGCCTAACGATTAACAGCATGGAAAATTAAATCGAAAACAGAGTTTAGAGTCCAGCGGTGGCAGTTTACGTTCACTTCACATTGATCTCCCTGGGAATGGTATGAATTCATCTCCCCCTCCCAGTTATGGGTGATTATCAACCAGCCTAGGAGAAGAAGAAATCTGAATTCAGAGCAGGAAAGTCCAGCTTCTCGACCCATTCGGTGTACTGTGCTGAGGAAACAGACATTTTGTCCATTGTACAGGTAGACGACAGTTGGCAACGCGTTGTAGGGCATTTATAGCATAGCATGACATTCTGGGTCATCCATAGCATCCCAGCCTATCTCTACCTCTCCTGACTATCTTGCTTCTTGACGTTGGCAGACCGAGACGATAGAGGTCGATGACATACGTAACCGCCTCACTTCAATCCAAGTCAAGAGTCAGTAAATAAATACTTGTAGTCTCCATTTGGCAAGATAATATCGCTTAGTCAACAATTTTTCTCTGAAAAATAAATCTATATTATATTCGCAATTTGAATTTCATATTCATACTCAAATAACAGGAGAACATCATCATTTTTAGTTAAATAAAAACAGAATAACAATAACAATCCAATAATTATCGAACATCAATGTTTGTCTTCTAAAGATGTTTTTATTTTTGCCATCTTTCTGTTTTGTTCGCAGGAATGGCCTGTAAACAAGGCAAACCTCCATAAAAATCTTTATACCTGAAGATGATACCGTTGAATATTACAAAAAGTCTTTTTTATTCGTAACTGATTCTCTCTCCTAGGTGATCTGTAAGTAAGTTCAGGCAACTGAGAGAATACGTTAAAAAAGTAGTTTGATACCCAGAATCTATGCTTAAAATGGAGATAACATATGTTTGCCTCAGTTCGAACTAACGATTATCATACCTTCTAAAGACAGTACACAGGATAAATAGATGGATAAAAACAACTTTATCTAAAAAAGAAATTTACGCTCAACTGACTGGCTCCGTCGGTGTTAAAAACAGCAAACAAATAAAATAAATGCAAACAACTTTATTTCTGAAAAAATTTCACACACTCACCAACTCGATGCTCGAAACGGCACACGAATAAAAATAAATTTGATTTATTCAAAGCAATAACAATCAGTTTTTCTTTCAAGGGGAGATAATTCATTATGTTGCTAATAGGAGTAATCTTCATTGTACAAATGCATTCTAGGAATCTACCAAAGTGTACATAAATCTTTCGAGATGTTCTGATATTCGTTTGAATCCAAATGGTAATGCTCACCTTTAATCATCTTCCTCCTTTCGTGCTCTAAACCATCAGTACTGCATAGCAAAATCCAATATCAGGAAAATAGTACGAATTGAAAGACCCGCTCTTATGTACACATGCAGATGCAGACACTCACGCTTAATCGAGATCCCTTCCATTCACACAAATACATCCTCCCCACACAAACTCTCTCTCTCTCTCTCTCTCTCTCTCTCTCCCAATTCTGAAACGCGTGGATAATTTTATATCAAGTTTATGGCTGTTTTTACACTTTAAATCTTGCTTGTTTCATCGTTTGTTTCATCTATTCTATCCATACAAAGGCTCTGAAAAATGTTCAGTTCCAAAATATTCATAAAATATTCTTTTATTCTCGAATGATCCTGACATTAAAAAATTGACCAAAAATCGGAGATCCATAAATCCGTGTTAGATTTACAAGAAAGAAAATCGCTTACTTGCAGCGGCTTTGCTTCAAATTGGCATTAATGTTCAACATAACGACGAGGCCCCTCCAAGGATGCATCTGTAAAGCCAGTTACACGTGATTGCTTGAAAAACGGCTCTATGTAAATTCGTTTTTTATGTTGGGACTTGACAAAAAATCAGTGTACGAGAACATGTGAGATAAAATGAAATCTGATCCTCGGTGTTTATACATGGCTGTCTGAATTTATCATCGTTTTGCATTTATCTCTCATATATATTGTACCAATGAAACTGTAGGTTTTTGCCGGCTTTTGAAGGACACATATGATTTCATTAGAGCTACAATGGTGGATAAAATAGAATGGAATAGGAAGAGCTTGGATTTCAGACAAAAAGAAATCAACAAGCTTTGTGAATACATAGAGCGAAATTTTTACGTTTAGAACCTTTGTTCTGATTCGTTGTTCCATTGAAATGAAAATATTAACAAACAAAGCTATTTTCTGGGTGAATTTCTTTAATGATCGCATTTAGGAAAAAGTCAAAAACTGACGCAATCTTATTTATGGAAGAATTTCAACATATTGGGTAGTCTAAAGGATTCAGTCTGTTTTTGTCAGTTGGTGGCATTAGGAACATTTAGTTTTAATCATCCTCATTCAAAAATATTGCTGTTGACTGCATTTTTACGGTTGTTGAATTTGAGTGGATGGAATCATGAAGTTTCCTGGAGATTTCCTTATCAGATAATAACGGCTTGAAATTGTCAGTAATGAACATAAGTGTTACGATGTTTAAATTGTAATATCGTGGTTTTGAATGATTTCCGAGTGTCATGAATAACTGATCACTAGTACGAGTTCAGATAGAAATCCTATATGTACAACTGGCTCGGAGTGATTTCAACCAAATGCTCAGAGAAGGTATTTACTAACCCAAGCATGGACCAGTATATAGTCATGGTAGTGTGGCACCCATTGAAACTTCTCTGCACTGCCCAAATAGTTTAACAGATGGATTCACTCTCTACGTCGTTACATTATGAATCGTGCAATGATTACAAAACTTGGTCCGACACAAGGGTAAAAGTGTGAGTAACTTAGGAAAGGTCAAACTCACTGCCCTCACTTATTGATCAGTTAGGCTAAATTGATAATCATTGCATTTACTAAATATTCATATTAAAAGACTAATAAATCGAATATCAATTTTGATGCCCTTCATTTCCCGATGAAGCTTAAAGAGAACAGAATACTTCGAATGAGAATTTTTCTACAAATGGTTTACATCAATTAAGAAACCCCAACAACCTCCTGATAAGATGGATACGCTTTTTGAAGTTTGAATAGAGATTGAGGTAGCATAAAACCTGACAATGTATTTGGTCTGTCAGTAACACAGCACAGAACACCCGGGAAAAGACAAGAGTCAGGAACAACATAGAATCCATTAAAAATCTCAAATGCAGTGGGCTGGCCATGTTGCAAGAATGGCGGACAACCAATGAACTTCGCAACTCACGACATGGATCCCATGAAGTTGCATGTGCAACCGAGGCCGGTAGAATATTAGATGAAGAGACGAACTAGACAAATTCAGAAAGTACTGGCTCCGCGACACCCATGATAGAGAAGTATGGCAAATTTTGAGGAAGGTCCGTGTCCAACGACGGACGTTGAAAGAATGATGATGATGATGATGATGATGATGATGATGATGATGATGATGATGATGATGATGAATGCAGCTTGGTAGATATGATTATTCCTAGCATTTATAATCAATTTCTAAAGAAGATATTTCGATACATCTCTGCATAATGAAATGATGAACTCATAGTTTAGTGTTCAAAAAACTTATCTAAAATAAAATGTCAGATATTTATGTTAAAGCAAGTAGCGAGAATTGTCAGAACATTTTGCAAAAATCAAGGAAGGTAATATAAATAAGCAAATAGCAAAAATTGACAATTCATTTCGCTAAAATCAAGGGAGGTAATCTAAATTATCAAGCTGGAAATATTCAAAAAAATGATATTGATTAGTTTTACAAACACAGTTAGCGCAGAATTTGTTGCAGTAACACATAATACAGAAACTACATTTGAATAACGAAGTTTTTGGTCTTGTTTTAAGGTTATAACAAATAGTATGCAGATAATATTGATGGAAAATAGCCTGCCAAACACAAGCGCGCTTTATTTCCCCACAGAGATGTCAATTTTTTGCAGGCGATTTTTCTTTAAATTTCACATTTTAGGATTGTTTTATCAATATTACTAAAGTATTCTAAATTCCAACGCTCGGAAACTAGAATTTCCGACGTCATTGCAATGGAAGGCAGTAAATTCCAACGTCTGGGCAATGGTAGATGCTAAATTCAGACATACCGACACTTGAAGACGCTCATTTCCGACATGTTAAGTACAAACACCCGAGCAGTGGAGGATGCTGATTTTCTTAATTATAACCTAACTAAAAGAACTTATATTTTAACATTTAGTTATATAAACATTTTAAACAAGGAGGAATTCCCGACATTACCAAGAGATAATATATCATCTAGCCCACCCCAGACGAGCCCACGCGCACTCACTGACATTTTAGTATAATTTCTCCACTCATGTGAAGCCGAAACTCTCACTCTCTCTCTCTGTAAAAGCAAATTATAAGTAACAAATCTCAGATACTAGGTCTGCTTGGAGAATATCCAGCCATTTTGAATATCTCAAGAATAGGTTGCGTGACTTTGATGAAATTTTCAACCAATGAGGAGAGGCCTTGGATCACATACAAGAACAGATCCTTTTCCATGGGTTCACTCAATCGTTAGTGACACACGATTTAGTGAGCTAATGTATTGTTACATTAACCTACACAAAGACGGAACAAGTCATTATTTTAATCACGCGTAGGGACTACTTTTAGCAGAACATCTCATCACCGTTTTGGTTGCCCCATCCTCCCTTCAGACAAGATGTATAAGCCGGTGATTTCTGGCTTTTCGCCATTGAAAGGGAACAGATGTTAAACTGCAGACGAGATTAAAGAGAATAAAATGAGGCAGTGCTTGACAATATCGGAAGAAGGCTTAGCAGTCTGTTTTGAAAAGTGTGTTAGACTCTGGGATGAATTTTCGAGATGACAAGGGGGCACTTTGTGGGTAATTAGAACTCACCTGTGCTAGGCAGGCTATTTTCCCTAATTATCAAATGACTGGATACTTTCTAGGTATGGCCATTAATTATCAAAATTTTTCGAATGGCTTAAAATATTGAGTTAATAGAATGAGTAAAGCTAATTGAGACTTGATTAATTTAAAAATCGTATCTAGAGCATGCATCAGCCACATTAGCATAAAATCAATTGGTGATAGTATATGGATTCTAAAAGTCCAAAGATAATTTTATAGATAAAAATATGAACGTTAAGTGTACACACATTTTGGATAGTAGCTCTGATTCCAGTTCTATAGATCCCCTATTTAAAAGAAATAGCCAATATCTCCTTCAGCAGGGAAGGGAATTATATAATTCTTGCCAATTGATTCCCTAATATCAGCCACCTAAAGTTTTGAGGACTTCAAACATTTGATATGATAAATTCATTCACTCTACCCGTTGAGGGATCTTATCTAACAGGAATATCGTAATGTTTCTGTTCGCAACGATTTACACAGATCGCTTGCCTAATGTCAATCATCTCTAAACGCTACACAGTTACATTTCCGCTCCTTTGAGGTAAGTTTTCCAGTATTACAAAGCATAACCTGAAACATTTGATTCATTGACTCAAACTAGAACCCATATAATCTATTCATGTTGATATCTTTCTTGGGAACTTTTACCCAAATTCACGAAATCACTTTTTAAAATATACAGAGAGTGTTGATATTACTCCTACTAAGGAATGGAGATATTGATGTCACCTTGAATATTGACAAATTGATAAAATGAATTAGGGTAATAGCTCCCAAGAAAAGATATCAGCACAAACACGATGTATGGTTAGTAGTTTAGAAGAATAAATTCAATTCTCTGAAGTTACTCTTTGTAATGCTACAACCCTTGTCTTGTTCCTGTTTCAACAATCTCTTGATTAACCTGAACGCAGAAATCCAATATTTCCCGTTACAAAAGACCCCTCGACAGGTATTTAAAAATAGATAAATCTTTTTTGAATTTTCAATTTCCTCAAACTCTAAAATCTTTTAGCGACCAGTGTTGGGAGTAAGCCAGTATCAGTCCTTAACCCCACAGAACAGCATAGTCAGTCATTATCAACGAGGAATCCAAAACTTGCCTCCGTGGTTAGGGTAAATACAACCGACATTATTGTTTTTCTACGACTAAAATTTGCCGTCGCCACATATGTAAATATTAGTCTAAATGAACTTTTGATTATTTTTTGATAAGACTTACCTATAATATTACTGATCACACAAACAGCTGAAGAAGAAAGCTGGTTCTAAAGATGGATTTAGACCAGAATATATGTCTGTATTTCACTGTTACAATTCATAACTTACGTCTAGGTATCATGATCTGCTTTTACCGCCCTCCGTTGGACGTACACCTCCCCAAGATTCTATGGTAGGTGTCGCAGAGCCAGTACTTTCTAAACTTGTTCAGTAAGTTAAATCCTTTGTAAGTCGTGATGTCCGAAAGTTGTTTGACATTCTTGTTACATAACCATTCCATTGCCATTTGAGTTTCGGAATGATTCTGTGATATCTTTTATTTTTGATTTTTTTTCTCAAATATACTGTACTGTTATATGGTCTGTATGTGTGATTTTGAGCACCTACTCATTTGCACTCCTGCAAAGAGCGAGGTGTGACACAAATTCGTGTTTACGTGGGATGGAGTACCCTCAAAACCCCAGCCAACGCAATCGAGGTTGCGAAAGCATTAGGACAAGCCCAACCTGTCCCTTTTAGTGCAATCGGACAGCAACGCCCCGTGGCCAACTGCTTCCCTGTAGCTGGTCCGAGTAATAATGGGGTCCCCAAGGACGCAATACCGAGCCTCAATAGCCGTCACTAGCAACGGCATTGCACCTGCACACTCGATATTGATGCTCACCCAGCCCGCACAATCTCTGGACCGTTAGTACAAACTTCAGTACTGGCTCCTCAGGCAATGCCAGGGAACAGATGTTGCACTTTGCTCCGAACCAAAAATGCCAGAAAAAATTGGGGCCCAAACTCTATTCTCTTTTGTGCACGTTGTATGGGTCTCAGTTTGAGGATCAATCATTTGGCTGGATTCCATATTTCTGCTCCATAGGTGACTATCACGATGATGCATTGGTTGTATACCCTCTTTTTAGGGAATGATGGCATATTCCAAATTGCAGAGAGTAGATGGAAAAAAAAGAATAGAAAGAGGAGAATATATCGTGGAGCAAACGTAGTTTTCTCGAATTAGCAGTTAAAAACATTTGCGAATGGGTGATGAGTAGCAGTTGTATTCACATGATTCCCTGGTAACGCAATTCAAGTTTGAATTTTGAATAGATATGGGAAACCACCACAGAAAGGAATGAATCAGCATGAACAAAAGTTAGCGATAAAACCAAGACAAGGTCACCGCTTCATACTCAGTCTTTTGCCTCCATTTTGTCTCCTGCTTTCACTCTTTTGGCTTTTTGGATCTATATACTCTCTCTCTCTCTCCATCCTATTTTGCCCCCTCTCTCATACACATTCGCTTTTTGTGCATTCCATTATTGAACGTATTAAAGTAACAATACTTTTCAAAAAATTCAGGTAATGGGAAATTATTTTCGCCGTTTTCGCTGCTACTTTAAATGAAAGGTTTTGCTACTTTAAGTTCGGCCATTACACTGCTCGTATTTATCAAACCCGTTAACCATGCTCGACCCTATCAGATATTAGTTTCTCGTTCTTCCCAATAAAGACGTCAAGAAAGAAATTGTTTCCAAGTCTGGTTTTAAATGGGACCTCTTTTCTACCGTGAGGGCAAGTCGACCAAAGGAATTGATATTACTGATTTAAGTGTGATGTTATGTTAAACGAATAACAATGACAGCAATATTACGCTCTAGACACCTTTTCTGTCGTAGAGTGGTTGTAGTTAATCCAATTCTTTGCTTTCTTTCACAACATCCATTAAGACGCGAGTTTCTTTTCATCAGTAAGGGGCCAAAATTGACAGAGCACACAGAACAAAATCGCTTCGCAATTACTCGTGTATTTACAGCCTTACTTTACATTATTAAAGTCTGCCTTCTGCTAAGCACTGACGTTCAAATTGAACCCCTTGGCTTTATTTCGACATTTTCAGCAGAGGAGCATCTGCTTTACTTAAGGATTCAATTATTTCAAGATGGCTCTTGGCGAGAAAAAGCAGGAAATAGTCATCGCTTCAAATGTAAATCCAAGAAAGACTCGTATCAAGTCATTACCAATGAGCTGGGCAACGAAATGGGTGTTTGCCACGAGATATCCGAATTAGTTTTACCCACTTTAACAGCCAGTGAGCGTTCGCATGTGTGTGTTTCTCTGTGTGTGTGAACTGAGAGGGGATTCGTTTGTTGCATTTTCCTTGTCTCAATGACTAGAAACTCAATTCATTGTGTTAGTTTGGGATCAAAAATTTCATAACCATCGGGAATTATTATGTATTTTTTGTCAAGATATATATATATATATATATATATATATATATATATATATATATATATATATATATATATATATATATATATATATATATATATATATATATATATATATATATAGAGAGAGAGAGAGAGAGAGAGAGAGAGAGAGGGACGATATAAAATCTTTATTTTGGCGTTTCCGTTAACTGCTGCATAATATTCATTGTAAAATATTTTTCACTGTAGACCCCCCCCAATTATAATTATGGTGGATTTTACAAGTACGAGCATAAGCAGGTACGAGAATATAACCCTGATCTTTATTTATTTTGAGGGTCATATCAGATTCCTTGAAATATTATGCATTTTTCTCCAAAGATTTTGCTTCGAAAATCACCCTGCGAATGATGCCACAAAAGTCATGGTTTCAGTTGAGCTTATAGTTGTAGATGACAGGGACCCAAACACCTATCTTTGCCAGATTGGTTCCTAAACAACCCCTGGGAGGAAAAACACATCATGTATTAGATAAATACACTATACAAAAAGATTCATCATTTTTTTCAAAATTTATAAATCAAATTCAGTATTCAACTAATTGCATAAAATTTGTGACTCGTTCATTTAAGAGTAATAATTGGAAAGAATCAAACAATTGTCTTATTCGTTTGTAAAGGAGAGGTAAATAGATATGAACATAAATATACGTCAACATTGACCGAAACAGAACTTGAGTATCGCAGAGTTTAAAATTATTGGGAAACAATACAGCTATGAGAGACACTACTATTAATACCTGATAAAAACATGTGCATTGGATGACGGCTATGGAGTGACAGTGACACAATGCGTCTAGTAAATGCTTGGTAGCAAGTTTTGTCCCATTTAACTTTCGTAAATACCAATAAAGTACAATAATTCCATACATAAAATACGCACTCTTAAAGAAGTGACAGTTGTGAAAGTAGTTTGAAAACATTAATTTTTGCTGTCAAAGTTCATTTGATGACAGTGCATATTGCATATATTATGCGTAATGTTTTTTAGGTTCGAATATTCCCATCATTGACGACGTGACAGTTGTGAAAGTGAGAGGCCAGAATTAAACGTATCGATTGAAAGATGGATAGAAATGAAATAATTATTATCGGTGTAAGCGTGAATGCTGACACTACAGTAAATTTCAGTGAGGGAAACAAAGTTAGAGTCCAGTTTAGCATTATACTTATATTGCAAATCGAACCTCCTGCTTAGAACTCAGGGGTAAATTTTCAGAAACTGGTTCGTTTAAAACATACTTTGGGGCCCTATTAGTATAGTCATGGAAGAGAATTTCCTCTCGATTTTCACATCTAAAAAGGGAAAAAAAGATATGAGCAAATTGAGTGGTATAAATGATAAGAACAGATATAGATAGAAACATGCATACACAGACAATCATGACTATCCTCTCTTTCTCTCTTCCTCTCTAATTCTCTATCACACACACGCACACACAAACGCTCACACATATACAAACACACAAAAACGCTCACACATACATACACAGACACGAACGCACACACGAACTCACGCACACACGAACTCACGCACACAAACGCACACACATAAACAATTTCATCCAAAGCCATGTAAACAGACGTGTACAGCGACATAACTACCTTACAACTGGTGGAAACAAAATAAAACAAAATCCATCTGAAAATTTGATTTTCTGAGGCGATTTTTGAAAACCAATTTGCTTGTTATACGTCGAGAAAAATGAGATGCTTAAGGATGAGGCCCCCCTAAAGATAATTGAAATAGAGTGTGAGTGTCTTTATGAGATGTTGATTGATTAATTCACTGAAAGTTAGTGAACGACTCTAAAAGCAAGATTAAACGACGAATAACGAACGGCTGGAAATCATTTGGTATTAGTATCGACACTTTGAAGAGCATTTTTCAAATGTGTGTAAAGTATGAAATAATAGTACCAGCCATCGCATGCAGATTTGAAACATGGAAATTAAGAAAACAAACAGAAAAACCATAGCAAGAGCATTGCTAGGGATAACCCCAAGGAGATGGGGAAAGATCAACATGGATTAGAGGTGGTAGGGGCTAGAATGAAGGGAATTATACAAATAATTGAACAACAAAAACGGAGATAGGCTAGACACTCAACAAGAAGAGATGACAATAGATTTAGCGGAAGAATAACCTATTTGGGCAGCAAACAGAGTAATAAAGACCGGACACGAAATGGAGAAAGAGATACAAAGGTGTGCAGGTAAGACATGGCAAAGATTAGCACAATGACGGTAGTCATGGAAGAAGATGAGGGAGACCTTTGACCAGTAGTGGACTGATGATGATGATGATGATGATGAAAAAAATTAAAACAGGAATGCTTAGTCACATCTCTTCCAGTGACAGCAGTAAATGAAATTCATGACGACTTTTGATATTGTAAATAGAAAGAAAATCTTTCATGTAATTAAGATTCAAGGAGGAAACAATTAAAGCTTAAGAAGTTACTGTTATGTTTCGCTTACGTGAGAAGGACAGATATAACACCTTTATCTCGAAATGGTCGCTTTTTGATCGGAGTCCCATGGCTCTGATGATGATTATCGATGCTGATAATCGGACAATTTGCATCCCCCGTTGGAATTTTCCGACATATTTTGATCAAAATTGGAGGAAATAAACTTTATGAAAATCATAAACATTCTCTTTCATTCGAATTATTCGTCAGTAAATAAAAAACTTCATCAACCAAATTCAAAATGAAAATGTTGATTTTTGCAAAAAACCAACATCACAAAAGAAATGATTGATTTACTTTGAAATTTTAGTTTGAAGAAATTGAAAAACACAAATATGAAGTTTATATTCTTTTGTTTGAATAGTATCAATCATGTTTTTCTCCTGCCATCAAAATGAAAAAAAATAAGAATAAAAAAGGAGAATATTGAATTTACATTCTCTTATGAAAAGAGTCATTATCAGCTTTTTAGTGTCCATCTGTCCCATAATTCACCAGATCTCTCTATCATGGGAATGGTTTTGCATGTGATCTCTGAGGACCCACATTGAGAATCGTAATGTCTATTGATCGTCTGACCAGACAATTGCCATTGGGATTTCCTAATGAATTCTGTGTCTTTTTTTCCCTAATATTTTGTACTGTCTTGTAATCTGTACATGTGTGTAATTTTTACCCATGCACGTTTCATGGTTCTCAGTTTGAGGGTCGATCGTTTGTTAAAGTTCCATGTTTCAGTTCCATGGGTGACTTTCATGGAGGATGCACTGGTTGTAGACCCTTCTTTTGGGACTGATAGGATTTTCTAATTCTTAAAGGTTGAGTTTGCTCTAATGAAAGCTTGCCATTCTAGAAGTGTATTTTCTATTTACTTACAAGAAAAAAAATGATCGAGTTTTAATTAAGAATACAAAGTCATATTCACAAGTAAGCTTTCAAAAATGAATTAACATATAAATAGATGTTTAATGAAAATAATTACAAAGTAAATAGATTTATGATAGAAAATCTTACAAATTTCAACTATGATTTAATTATCTAAAAATAGAATAAAAATGAGGTAGGAGCATCCTGCAAGAATGATGAATTAATTGGAAAAAACAAAGCCCATAGATGCTTTATCTTCATTTTCTTCCTTTTTCCTTCTCTCTCTCTCTCTCTCTCTCTCTCTCTCTCCTTTTCTTTTCGTTTCATAGATCAGACACGAAATGGAGAAATAGATACAAAGCTGTGCAGGTAAGACATGGCAAAGACAGCACAATGACAGTAGTCATGGAAGAAGATGAGAAAGGCCTTTGACCAGTAGTGGACATTATGATGATGATGATGATGATCACGTCCATTTTTCTCTTTCTTTCGTTCGCTCGTTCGCTATCTTCATTTAAACTCTGCTCCCCACTTTTCTAACGTAATTATACTCTTTTATCATTTATTTCTTCCGCCATTTTTGAAGTATCAATTTCACTTTCTATCTTACTATGTTGATATCATATGAAAATTCATATTCTGTAATCGTATGTCCCTCTTTGTTTACGTGACACTTAATTCAATCAGACTTGATAGGTGGTTGTAGTTATGCAATTCTATTATTAGATGTTCATTTATCTTTCTGATGGCTTGCTATTTAATTAGATTGTAGAATTGATATTTTCTGCGAGACTCTTGGATGTCAATTTGATTTATAAATAGAAATTACACCCATTCTGGAGATCAAGTAAGATCCCCGTTGGGTTCCCTGCAATTGTGAGCTTATTTCAGACTATAAATATAAGGCACCTTTTAAGCCGACAGGTTGCAACTATTTAGAAGTTGTTGAAAATAATGATAGTTTGAAATCAAAAGGCAGGCATTCGTCGCCATTATAGTATTAGATGAACGTTGTGATTCATTAGATTCTTCTATAAAAACCATAGTAAAAGGTGTCGCTTTTTTATGTGCTGCCGACACCATATATATATATATATATATATATATATATATATATATATATATATATATATATATGGATTCTGTAACAAACTTGCGCATATGAACATTGCTCAGCGTTCAAACACTCTTCTCTTCTAGCTAGATACAGGAAAAATTGAAAAAATAATCACGCACGATTTACCAAAGTGGTTGCCAGCGGTTACTGGCATAAACATCATTGCCACCCAAAGCTGCTGTTTCAGCTCCACACATGTTTACAAACAAGTTGAAGTGGAAAATGTGTTCATCACGATGCTTACACGATATAAGCAATAGTGAATGAAAGAAAACACAGTAAAATGGAGAGATCATCTCTACATGTTATAGTATTAACTCAATTGATCCATAGCAAGAGCACTTACTTATTAACATACGCCATGTAATAACGTTTAGTTAATATACTGAAGCCATTAACTATGTTACTTAATTTCGTTGAAAAGACCAGTGTAACTGCTTTATAACATTTCGAACCATTCTATAAACACATCTTCATCCTGTTAATTGTTCATCACGGCAAGACTAAATACCATGAACTACGGCATGACACTTTAATGTTTGTGTAAATGATAGACCATAAAGTCAATTGGCGTATTCTCCCTCATAGAAGCAGAGGCCTGTGTATTAGAGTGCTGTCTACATGCACCTACGGCTCTTTCTGTAGCTACTCTGGCAGCCACAGAATATCGGCTTATGGCAGTAACGTTGTTCAGTGAGCTTCATGCACTCCTTCTGTCTTCAGCCACCTCAGTCAATTTGTGACGGCAGCACAGGGTCTGGTACATGTGTCTCCTCGCATGTGTGACCATCTTAGTGAAGCAGTTTGCGTAGGTAGGATTTACTGCACCGAATTTTTCCTTCTTGCTTGGCTTACCTTGGCGCAAGAACTCTAAATCTTTAATACTTCATTCAGGGATCGCCATTGGTTCATTTACCAGCATCGGTAGCGCATCTGTTATTTTCGGTGATGACTTCCATCTTGATCATGCTGCCTTCTTTCACTGTCGGTCAGTGTCGCCATTGTTTGAGGCATGTTGCTATTTAGTGAAAACTCATGCCAATTCCGATTGTTAGCCACAGTTCACATCCAACTGGTTGCAAATCTCAACATCAGTATCAACGGAGCGAATGTGTTTCTTGGGTTGGCCATGCTGGGCAGCATCGGATACATGCAATTGCATACGACTATCAGCTTCATCATCGTTGTATAGGCCAGGGTGTGCAGATTCTGTTATAGCTGCGTGCTGGGTACATCCTTCTCATCAGTGAAGATAACTTCCTTGCCCTCCCTAAAAAATGTCTGAAGGCGGGCTTTTGCCAGGATACTGAATAGTTCTTGTTTATTGCCGTCAATCCAAAGAAAGTTTGGACAAATTCTCCGAATGGCAGCCTTCCAAATTACATGTCTACACAATTAGTTCTTGATGTGCCTTTCTGGGAATCATCCTCGCAGGTCTAAACGTGACACAACGCAACTGAGTACAGATGTATGGGATCTTTGAGCATATTCATCGAAGGACTGGGCCCCTGCTGGCTTCATCATCTAAACGATAGCATCTTTTCTTACATACTTCCTGCACGCTTGCTGTCATGATAAAGCACCTTAACCCATACTGTTTCCTTATGAGCTGGTATGCATCGTAAATCAGTGTTGCTACCTCAGATCTATCTGCAAGAGGACACTAGGGTTTTCTGTAAGATTTAACACCCCAACCACATTTGATGCAAGCATTATTCAGTATACGCGCTTGGTCGATGAGCATTGGTCTTCTGAATCGCCAGGTATAGATTTTCTGGTAACATCTGGTTGTCTTTTGACAGTTCAGTCCTGTCACGGAAATGAATTCAGTTAATATTGTTGATCCGAAGAACCAGGGGACGAGGTCTGCAATAGCATCAGGGTATATAGTGATGGAACACTGCCTAGGATATCCCACATTAACCAGTAAACACTGCTAAAAAGCCATGTTTCCAGTACTGGAATCGAGGGTAATTCTCATCCCTCTTTGAACGCCATCCACTGAGCCTCAAGGTCTCAACTCCTGTATCGGTGTCACGGTTATTGTACACCAGATGCTGCCAGATCTATAAAGCAACTGTTGTGACTCGGTGTGCACGTCTGGTGCAATCAGCATATCCTGCACAGAAGATGGAGTCAGTGGCAGAAGTTCTCGTGACCTCAACTTTTACCAGTTCTCCAACCCAGCCACTGACTTGCAACTATTCATTCAGGGTCTTCAAAGCTATTATATATACATGAACACCACCAGACTTGTCTCCCTCATG